>JAOXYA010023552.1:0-13334 GCA_028565675.1 Sorex palustris | reverse complement strand
CTGGTCACCGGGGTTCCATCTGGGGGAGGTGGGATGCGGCACCTACCCCATCTGGGACTTCCCGGTGATCTCGGCTCATTTTGGAACCTGGTTTCTTCTCCGGGAGCTGCGGAGCCAGCTCTCCATGTGGTCTCACCATTTTTTTGAGAAAATATATAATAGATCTTTTCCTCATTTGAGCGTGAGTTTTGTTGGTTTTCATAGGCAATTATATATGCCCTCTGTATTTGGGGAGTGGGGGGTGGCCACAACCAGCAGTTCTCAGGACTTATACTGACTCTCAGAGATCACTCTTTGGTGGACTTGGGTGACCATATGGGATGCTGGGGATCAAACTCAGGTCAGTTGTGTGCAAGGCAAGCACCCTACCCGCTGTACTGTATATCCAGCCCCATATGCCCTCCATTCTTTATGTTTCTATTTTATTATCTTAATCAGCTGCAGCTATTTCATAATCAGTTTTTTTCTGAATAACATGTAGGGCATTTGCCTTGCATGCCACACACCCAGCCAACTCGAGTTAGATTTTTCCGCCCCTCATGGAGAACCCAGCAAGCTACCGAGAGTATCTACCAGGGCGGCAAAGCCTGGCAAGCTACCCGTGACGTATTCGATATGCCAAACACAGTAACAAGTCTCACAGTGTTACTGGGCCCGCTTGAGCAAATTGATGAACAATGGGAGGACAGTTCTACAGTGCTACAGTGCTATTTAATAATAGGTTTCCTAGTTTTTTTATTATAAATTCTACCTTTTATCCCTACTTCTGCAGTGAACAAGTGTCAGAAAATTCCTTTCTGTTTTTCTCTCTATATAAAGTGAATGACCTTTTAACACCTAAAGATGTTTGATTGAGTAAACAAACAATGAGTTAACAATCTCATTTCGCTGTAACTAAGAGAATTTGAATGTAGCTTACTCTCAAAGTTTTACTTTCTGTTACATCTTTCTGCTGTTATAGGAAAGTAAATGCCAAGGAATTTTTTTTCATCAGCCACCAATTATTACCTTTCAACTAGATAATCAATATTTAAATTTTGATAGATAATCCAAGTATTGTTTATCTTTTAGGGTTGATTCACAGCCAATGACTGATAGGATTATGAATATGGATAACACTGTCTCATGTCCTTTTAAAAGGCAAACTCAATTTTTAAGTTAAATAAAATTTCAATTTTTTTTTTATGTAGGAGTACTACTATTTATTCAGCCACTGATTAGGCTGATTGAGTTGGGCATGAACTCTACCTTACTTTTTTTTTCATTTTTTATAATTTTATTTATTGAATCACCATGAGAGCAGTTACAAAGCTTTCAGATCTAAGTCTCGGTCATACAATGAAACACCCGTATCTTCACCAGTGCCCATTTTCCACCACCAAAAACCCCAGCATACCCCTATCGCACACCCTCCCCCTACCTGTGAGGCAGATGATTTCCACATTACTCTCTCTCTACTTTGATTACATTCAATATTTCAACACCAGACCCACCATTATTATTTGGGATTTTATCCTTACACTCAGATCTGCCAAAAAGGTAACAGTAGACAATTTGTTTTCCATTGCTGGTTATGAATAACATATGATGTCGCATGGCTGCAGTAGTGCCTGCACAATTTTGAAATTCTGAAATTTTACAATTAAATCTGAAGGGATTTCTGCCAAAACCTGCTGGGTTCCAAGATTTGTTCCTGAATCTCTTGGATCATGGCCATTAAGCAGCTTGATCAGGAGCCAGAGAGGCCGTTTGTGGGCAGCGACTTGGGAATCTCATTGCGGAGGGAGGAAAGGGCCAGCTCCACCCCCATCCCTTGAGGCCCCGCTGTCTTATCACTGTGGGCCCAATCCTGACTGTCAAATGACCTCTGGAGGACGATGGCCACCAAGTCACCAAGGGGGAGCAGGTAGAGGGACAGCACTCTTTCCCCCTGAGGTGGTCTGGTGATAGTAACCTTCTGCGGGATCTGGACATATTTCTGCCAAAAGCAGCTGGGTTTCAAGATTTGTTTCTGAGTCTCTGGGATCATGGCTGTTAAGCAGCTTGAGCAGGAGCCAGAGATGGTAGCCACCGAGCCAGGGGGAACAGGCTAAGGTACGAAACCTATTCCCCACTGGGGTGGTCTGGCACCGGTAACCCACTGCAGGGACCGGACGCATTTCTGCCAAAAGCCTCTGGGTTCCGAGATTTGTTTCTGAGTCTCATGGGATCATGGCCATTAAGCAGTTCCATCAGGAACCAGAGAGACCTTGCCTCCAATTATATAGCTGAGCCAGAGGTGGTTTGTGGGTGTGTCTAACTTTTGGCAATTTACTTTCTTGGTAAATTTTACCCCAAGTTTTTGGAGTCTGGCCAAAGACACAGCAGCAATTTTGGGGTATCTGGAAGTCTGAAGGCACCACCAGGCTACTGATGCACTCGCCTCACAGGTATAGCCTGACCTGCTGGTGGCACCATACCCCTGTATTCTTTGCTCTTTTGGGGGATCACACTTAAATATTCTCAGGGTTTACTGCTGACTCTGTTCTCAGGGTTTACTCCTGGAGTTGCTCAGGGAATCATTTGGGGTGCTAGGGATTGAACTTGAGTTGACCGCATGCAAAGTAAGCACCCTACCCGCTGTACTATCACTAGAGTCAGTTAACTTTTTTCCTCAGCTTTCTGGAGCTTATTTCAGAATAAGGTGTGAAAGAGGCGGGGCTGGAGATACAGTACATTCTTACCAGCTGTAAAGTGCTTGCCTTATACACAGCTGACCCAGAACCCCACAACCAGATCCCTACCAGAAATGGTGATCCCTGAGCACAGAGTCAGGAGTAAGCCTTGAGCACAGCTTGGTGTGGTTCAAAAGAAAAGAAAAGAAAAAAGAAAAGAAAAGAAAAATGTGAGCAAGGCAACTAACCCTTAAAATCCTCTCTTTTTTCAATGATGTTACCCACTGCTGAGCCATATACCCAGATCTTATAAACATATTTTAAACATATTATACATTATAGTATTCTACTGAAAGAAAATATCTGCAATACAATTAAGGTACCCAAGGAATCATCACTTAATACAACAAAATTCTCTAGAATGTCAATATTTAACAATTCTTCACAATTCATTGAAAAACTGAACTCTGTTGGAAGTGGACTCAGTTGGAAGGATTTTGACAGCTTTCTTTTGCAAAGTATGTATTTCTTACTAATTAACTTCCATATTACTTGGAATTTTTACAAAGAATGCATGCTATTTTAGGACTAAATAATTAGGTTTTGGGTTTTTGGGGGGGTTTTTTGGCTTTTGGTTTTGGTTTTTGGGACACACCCAGCAATGCTCAGGAGTTACTCCTGGCTCTGCACTCAGGAATCGATCCTGGCACAGCTCAGGGATGCCTGTATAGAACCCAGATCAGACACGTGCAAGGTAGCAAGTGGCCTACCTGCACTCTCTCTCCAGCCCCAGGATTTAATTTTTTAGAAAGGAAAAAAAAAGTTTGCCCTTTATTTCCTAAGAAAGTGATGTCACATGTCAATGTCAGATTGGAAACGTCACCTTTTCATGACTAAAAATGAACAAAAGAAACTTCATGATTCACAGGGTGTGAACTTCAAATGAATGGCAGTGTAAATGATGATTAAGTAGAATTCTAATGCCAATGAGGTAAAGTGGAAATCCCGGGTAGAAACCAGGTATTCCTGTTTCAATGTCCAGTCACTTACTAAATTCCTTCATTTCTTAAATTTTCTGCATCCCCTTGCCAGGGAAGTGAGCAGGTGTTTATCCAAATAGAATAAGTGATGGACCGAAAATAAAATACAGCAATTCATGGGAACTTAGACCAATCTTCATAAAGTGGACAATACTGCTGTCTTCCCACTTAAAGATGGGGGCAGTCATCTTAGGTTTAATTGGAAGCTACTTTTTGTTTGTTTGCTTATTTCAGACTGGAGGATAGCTCAGTGGTCAGGGATGTCTGTTTTGCACGCAGGAAGCTGAAGTAAACCTTGCATAGTGCCCTGAGCACTGCCAGGAGGCCCCTGAGCACTACTGGGATGGTCTTGGTGGCCCCCTGCAGCACAGGGCCCAAACATTCCACACCCTTGCATTCTAGTATTGAACTGCCTGACTGAGTTAGCAAGTATGATGGGGAGTGGCCCCCAGGAGCCCCAGACACTGCTTGCGCCTACCCCACCCCCACAAAGATAGTAGATCTCCAGGGGGGCACTGGGTACTTTTTTTCAGAAAAAAACTATCACATTTGGGAAACTCTGACTTAGACCAAAACTGCCCTCTGTCCACGCACTGTGGAAGATAGTATAAATGAACACTTTCCACATAACAGGCAATTTCAGGACTAGATTATTTACCAACAGGGCTACGAAAGCACGAGGACCAATCATTCAGAGCAGGTTTATTAACAATAGCCCCACACTAGAGCAATCCAGATGCCCGGCAGCAAGTGAATGTACAAACCCATTGTGGTCTACACAGACAATGGAATGCTACTCGGTGATGAAAAGAAATGAACTCTCCATGTGAGCGACATAGAAGCATCTCAAAAACTGGCTGCACAAAAGGAGGGTGACTCAGGATACACACAACAATTCTACTTCTATAAAATTCAAGAGCAGGTAAAATTCACTCAAGGAACTGAAACAAACCAGAGCCCGGGGTAGTAGGGTGAGGGAACTTGGAGGTGGCGTGGCATGGCGGGGTGGGGCGTAGACATGTTTATCTTGAGTGCATTAGTGGCCACAAGACCGTATACACTTGTCAGCCTCTTTGATCAATGCATTTAAAACGGGTGCATTTTATTGTGTGTCAATTCTACCTCAATAAAATTGATTGAAGGCAGGCAACAGGACCAAGTTCCAGATTTCACACAAACCACCCCAGGGAGGAATGAGTTCCCCCAAGCAGGTAAAGGTAGAGTCCTTTCAGGGCTGGAGTGACAGCGCAGCGGGTAGGGCGTTTGCCGACCCGGGTTCTATTCCCAGCATCCCATTTGGTCCCCCGAGCACCGCCAGGAAGAATTCCTGAGTGCATGAGCCAGGAGCAGCCCCTGTGCATCGTCAGGTGTGACCCAAAAAGAAAAAAACAAACAAAAAAAGGCCCAGAACTCTGCCTCCATCTCCCCACCCCACCCCCATCCCACATTCTAGATCCAGTTCTAATAAGTGCCTCTTCCTTTTCCTCACCCCTTGACTGGCTCTGCTGAGGGTGAGGGTGAGGGCTGCAATGGGCTCTCCCAGTACTGCAGATATAAAAAGACCTCCAGTCCCCAGCAGAGCGGGCTGGAAGCCTGCGACCTGTCTGCTTGTTGGGGTGCAGGGAAAGGACTGTAACATGTTGGGACTTTCCACATTTCCTCACAGAATTTGGCAAAAATGGTGGGGAGGGATTCTGGTTGTGCTTCTTCTTTGCAAGTGGGCAGAATTAAGTTTATACCCATCCCATTTCTGGGCAGTTAGAAGCCTGAAACCTCCTTGCTAAGGGGTAAGTGCCCACCGCAATGATTCCTCAAAGAGGAGACAGATCAACTTGCTGGAGTGACTTGGGACAACTTTGCCTTAAAGCATCCGGGGACTTGGCTTGTGGTTGTTGTTTTTGGATATGCTTGTTCTGAGGCCATACCCATCAGGGTTTACTCCTGGCTCTGGGCTCAGGGATTATTCCTGGAAGGACTCAGGTTGCTATATGAGGTGCCAGGAATCAAACCCTGGTCAGTTGCTTCCAAGAAAGTGCCCTACCTGCTGTAATACTGCTCTGGCCTAAGCCTCATTTTTCTTATCTGTGGAATGGGTCTTCCGATAATGTCATGCTCCAAGGGTTGTGGGAAGATGGAATCAGGTGATCCCGCTGCAGAGTGGGAACTGGCCAGGCCCAGGATTCTCCAAAGCTGCAGTGGGGAGCCCGGCATGGGGGTTCCCTGCTCTCATATGGAACAGAAATGGTGCAGCCAGCTCCCTGCTGGCATGCAGACTCCCGATCAATCACAGCATTTGAGGGCTGTTCCTGAGATTTCCAAGCTGGCCGACGCTCCTTCCCCAGGTATAGAGTAGGGGCCTATAACTTAAGCTTTACCGGATTTTCAAACACCCCAGTGAGCTGTGTGTGATTGTGTGAGTAAGGAACAAGGAGGCCCCCACACTCCTGAAGCGAAATCAGCAGGATGGAGTTAGCACACTCTTCCAGAAAACAAAGGAGAAGAGAATATGAGGCCCTGGGCTGTCCAGCACCTCCAAAACAAACACAAACAATTCCCCTCTAACACATGTGTGCATGTGGGAGGTAGGGGACAGGGGGAAGACAGGGGCTGGTGGACAGGATTGAAAAACCAGCCATGACAGGGTCAAAGCAAAATCCCCCTCATGCACCAGCTACGGGCAGTCTAGTCATTTTTGGGGGGAATGGGGATATTTTTGGGTCATACCTGGTGATGCTCGGAGCTACTCCTGACTCTGTGCTCAGGAGTTACCCCTCTTGCAGTGCTCAAATCTCTGTGGTGCCATAGATTAAACAGGACATGCGAGGCAAGCACCTTACTTCCTGAACTCTCTCCTGCCCACGGTTGGCCTTTTGAAAACTAGACCACAAATGCAGCCTCCATTTGGCCAGAAACTTGACACTGAGACATCCCCACCTCTGCCCTTGTCACTGCCCATGTGTTGGACACATCAGCTTCTCATGGTCACTCTTCCCTCTATTCACTCCCAAAGGCCCAGACTCACAACTGCATCTCAGTGGTTCCTAAAATTTAACCTGACCAAATTTAATCAGGCCTCCCATTCCACCCTTCCCTGACCCCAAACCCTCACCACCTCTCCTCTAATCTGCAAACACCAACTGCTGGGACCAGAGACCAGACCAATAAGAAAGGTCCAGATGGGACTGGGTAGGTAAAGCTCAGAGTATTTGACGGAACTCTCCAGGGATGTCCTTTGCATGCTTTGCTGTCAAGGATTTCTGATGAAACCTAGTGAAACGAGGTGGAGGTTTGATGGCTTATTCTTGACGCTGGCAAAATTGAAAGCTGGTAACTCACAGAGAGATGGCACAGGGGTGAAGGAGTTTGCCTTGCATGTGACCGATCCCGACTCAGTCCCCAGCACCCCATATGGTTCCCCAAGCACTGGCGGGGATCTTCAAGCACTGCTGGGGATCCCCAAGCACTGCCCCAACCATCCCGGAAGGGTGTCAGTATGACTTCACTGTAGGGCTTGAGCATAACCACATCCATGGACCCTCACAGTGAACTGCCGACCCAGTTGGCCAAGAATCGCCAGGAAGGGCCCCTGACCTCCTGAGCTTTATTACTCAGGAATACATCCCCCATAAAACATATTTTGAAACATAGCTAGTCTACACACTCCCAGTTCCTAGACAGGGACCCGACTGCCAACCCTTCAACCACCCAGCAGGGGTGACTCTTTCAAAGGTCAGACACTTGCCCAAGGTCACTGGCAGGAGTGAAGGGGAGGGAGGTGGGTGCAGAATCCAAAGTTCTCCTTCCCTCACTGCAAATCCCTGCCCATCCATAGGGAGACTCAGAGTGGAAATGGCTCTCAAGTCTTGTTCAGAACCGCTGTGAATAAACACACAGAAAGATTGAGAATAACCCATGTGTGTACTGTGTGTGTGTTGGGGGGAGAGAGAGAGAGAGAGAGAGAGAGAGAGAGAGAGAGAGAGAGAGAGAGAGAGAAGCAGGCAGAGGAAAAGGAATTGCATTTCCCGGGATGCACTCTCAGTAAACACCAGGGCTGAAATTATGAAAGTGTGAAGTGCAGAATAACAGGCCCGGCTGATTGACACTGCCAAGAGCTGGGCGGGCCCTGTGTCCAGGAACTGCCCTCTTCTGTGGTCCCCCCGAAGGGGAGCCGGACCCAGCAGCCGCTGCCTCCTCCCACCCAGACACGTGGAGAAAGTGACAGTTTAGGGGAAAACAAGAGTGATTAAAGGAGGGAAGAATCCATGAGTAAAGATGAAGAAATAATTACGCACAGCTCAGCTAACTCATAAATCAAGGACGATCAGTCTATCTGCAAACACCAGCAAGGTGAAAAGCCTCAAAGAGAAGGATGGGCTGCTCCGTGTGCATTTAGAGGAAGACAATGGCTGCCAGGCGGAGGGACAGGGAAGGCAGGAATTTAGGGACCAGCCAGAACCACAGGGGAAAATCACACCCCGGGGAGAAGCAGCTAGATCCCTGGGGTGGGAGGGAGAGACCCTGAGGAGGCTGACCCACGGCCCCTCCAAGATCAGCTCTACAGCCTTGGGGGAAAGAGAGACGCTGAATCTTTCCTCGCTCCCTTCACCTCAGGAAGAGGCGAGGGTCCCTCTGAAGAAAAAACCTAGATTCTCAAATATCACACATCATCATAGCATAAACCTGGCTGGGTTTGCTGGGGACTGGGTGAGGTGAACAACAGACGTTCTACTTGTTCCCAAGAGGCGGGCCACAAACAGATGGCTGTGGGGCGGTGTTGTCCCTCAGTCCTCTCCCCACGGCCCAGAGGGGATCCAGTGAGCCAAGCTCCTATCTTCCAACGCAGGCAGGACAGGTGTGGGCACGTGATGGTGCTCCCTCATGGCAGACCAAGGGCAGGGTGCTTTGGACAGAGTATAGGTCTCCTCTTATATATCAAAATATTCTACTGTGGGGCCAGAGTGACAGTACAGCGGATCAGGCACTTGCCTTGCATGCAGACAAACCGGATCCGACCTGGGTTCAATCTCTGGCACTCTATCTGGTCCTCAGAGCTCCACAAGGAGTAATTCCGGCGTGCAGAGCCAGAAGTAACCCCAGAGCATCACCGATGTGGCCCCCAAACAAAAATGAACAAACAAAAAAGAATTCTCTTCTGCCTGTGTGTAGCTGGACATCGCCCCTGGGGATCCCTGGGAGAGCCGCAATCCCCGTTGCCCAGAGGAGGCTGCAGGTCTGGGTTTCCATGCAGACCAAAGCACCAGGCCCAGCCTGAGAAGAAAGGGATCATGTTCTAAAAGACTCTGCTGAGGAGCCCCAGGTGGACTCAGGCTCACACATGTGCTGAGGAGGAGCCTAAAGGTAACCTGGAAGGGGGCAGGTGAATGGAAGCCCCAACCCAGGAGGGCACTGACCCCTGAGGAACAAATGATAAAAAAAAAAAAAAACAGAGGTGGAAAAGCAGCCCAAGGGGATTCAACTTGGTGTCTGGTGTGTCAACGAAGACCTCCAGGGCCCCAATATAAAGGCCACTCACCTGCTGGCCGGCAATGGTGATGGGTGTTGAGGGGAGCAGGCACCAGAGAGGAAGGGGAGGGAGAGGAACAGCTGGAAACTCCACATGCCCCGAGTGAGAAACTAACTGAGGGCAGGAAATCTGTCCTCCAAGTCCGCAGACTTTTCTCCCCGCAGAGCTCCTGACATTTGAGGGAGAAATGACACCAACTAAAAAGTCAAGCATTTTGAACCGGTTACAGCCCCCAGGAGGTGTGTTACCGTTTCTTTTCAATCTCTCTCCTCCATCTCAGTGATTTCTTCCACAGAAAACAGGCAATCCTGTTTTCAGAGCCTGTTGACTTTAAACAAGCTCCAGGGAAGCTATTGAAGGGCCCTGATCTGGTGCGTCTCATCTGGTCATTGATTAGTGACCAAGTGGCCTGACATCCCCCCCCCCTTCTCACCCAGCTCTTCATTTCAGTGCCACCTTCTGCTGCGAGTGACAGACCTGTGGGCAGGCAGAAGCTGGCCGCTAGGGCAGAAAGAAAGGCAAATATCCAGGACCCCAGGAAGGGAGGGCCTTTGAGGGCGCAGTCGGCATTCACCTCTGTATCTTGGAATCCAAACCTGGAAGAGTAACAGTACAGGCCACCAGGACTCAGCCACTAACTAGCCTAAGGAAGCTAAAGGAAGACAGATGGGAGTAAGGAGGAGGTGGTGGGGAGAGAGAAGAGAGAGGAGAGAGAGAGAGAGAGAGAGAGAGAGAGAGAGAGAGAGAGAGAGAGAGAGAGAGAGAGAGAGAGACACTATTAAATACCTATCAACTAAACTATGGTTTTATTTCTATGGAAAACCCTAATATAAATATATTCCTTCTGTAAATACTGATTCAGATTTCGAATACATCTACAATAGGTCCTAGCCCTATTTCCATTTTTTATATTTATTAACTTCACCTCAAATTATTTTGAAATCATCTACTTCCTTCAAATCGCTTCTGCATACACGCTTGCCTTCAGCATTTGTTCACTAATAAATCAAGTAAATCTGGTGAATAAATATCACAGGAGACAAAAGCACGTCATAGCTTTTCAGCAGACTAGTATGGTCCATCCAAATTTTTGTCCACAAGTGCTACTACATGACACAGTCATTCCTGCTAAATGACTCACTAGATGAAAATACTGGTGACGGTTATTTTGTGTCAACATGGGTGGCCCATGGCGCCCAGATGTTTAGTCACAGTATCCTGAATGTTCCTGTGAAGGGCTTTTTGAATATGATCAATAGTTAATTGGTGGACTCGGAATAAAAATAGATTACTCTCCCTAATGTGGTCTCATTGAGTCAGCTGACAGTCTTCCTAATCTGATTTCTGACAAAGACTGACTTGGGAGTTCAAAGTCCAACTCTTCCCTGGGCCTCCAGCTTACCCTGCAGATTTTGGATGTACTTGACTTACAGACTTGTGAATCCATTTCTTAAAACAAATTTCTAAACATCTACATAGTTTTTGGGTAAGTCATGGCTTAACAATATCATTGTCCTTAAAAAATACATTATTTGGGACCAGGGTGATAGCTCAACAGGCTGGAGCACAAAATCTGCATGCAGGAGTCCTGGGTTCAATCCCAGGGCACAGCCGGAAGTAGCCCATGAGCACTAGCAAGTAAGAGTCCAAACCCCCACTTCTCCCAAATACACACACACACACACACACACTCACACACTCTTACACTTCCAATACATCAGTATTTAATTTTCATGGTATAAGACTATATTTATTGAGGCCAGGAAAATAGTTCAGTGGTCAGGGATTAATCCCCAGCACCGCTCCATCCCCAGCATCACAGGACCCCCCCCCCCACCCAAAGCTCTACTGGTGCAGTGGTAGGTGTGGCCCTGGACACCCCCATCATTGCAGGGCCCACGCATTGAGCATTTGGCTTAGTTTGCCATGCATCTCCAGGAAGGTCGCAGGTCCTTGAGCAAAGCCTAGAAGCTGTCACCCCCCCAAGAAGGGACAAAAAAATCTTAAGTGTGTGTACATCATGCATGCATGCACACACATGCATTCATTGATGCCTAAATTTAAGGAAATCCACTGTGATATCACCCAACAATCCAAAACCTAAGGTTTCACATACGTTCTCAATATGGTCACTGTGCTATAAGTAATGTCTCTGCAGTTCTCTTTTGTTCTGCCTAGTAACTATGACATTTTTCTCTGCACTATTATAGACAAAATTAAAAATTACAAATTTGCAATTTACGTGTTGCATGAACATTAAAAAAAATTGTAAAAAGGATCTCTTCAGATGCAAACAAATAGAAAAATGTTTGTTTTGGGGCCACGCCCAGAGAAGTTCAGGAATAACTCCTGGCTTTGCTTTCCAGGTTCACCACATGCTTTACCCACTGTACAATTTCTTCAGCCTCAGCAAAAAGTCTGTTTCTAATGATATTATTGAACCATTCTTCTAGGCACTGTAGTCATTCTCTTGTTTTCTCATTACCTTTATTTAAGAGTTTTTAACAGACTTGGAACTAATTGATGAGTAAGTACTAGTTGCTCAATAAGTGAAATGATTCCTAAGATGATGAAACCATAATTCTTAAGATTCTAAAATAAAATATTAAGGCCTCACTCTACATCTGATTTCCAATGAACCATGGTGGTTGCAAGATTAAAATTCTTACTCTATTCTAAAAAATAATAATAGTAAGTGACTGCGATAGACCTCAGTGGAACAGCAAGTGCTTCATATTTAGAAAGCTCTGAATTTTAGCTTCAAGAACAAAAATGCAAATAAAAACAAGTACCACTGGTACTAGAGAGATAGCACAGTGGATAGATGCTTGCCTTGCATATAGCTGGCCTGGATCTGATCTTCACTATGCCATATGGTCCCCTGAGCCGCAGGAAGTAAACCCTGAGTGCAGGCCAGGAGTAAGCCCTGAGGACAGCCAGGTGTGGCTCAAAACCAACCAAGCAAAATAAATAAATGTTGTTTTTTACAAAACCGTCAAGAACTTATATACTAAAAAAATAAATAAAGTATATTTTCTCACTGAGTCCCCTAAGAAGAAAAGTTAGGAAACATCAATCTTACAGAGTAGGAAAGCTTGAAGCAAGAAACTGAAAAAAATTAAAACTGGGTCCAATAACTTGAATTCTAAGGACTAATGTCTTAGTTTTAGATTACTTTTTTTTGGGGGGGAGGGGTGACTCCCAAGCAGTTCTCAGGTGACCCTTCTTGACAATTCTTTGTCAACCAGGCTGGAAGGTCAATGTGGGGGCCTACGAATGCAAATCTGGGACTGCTGAGGCCACCCATGGGGCTGGGGGGATATCCCCATGGGAGGGGGCACATAACCCCTGGCAGTGCTGGGGGCCGGGGAGCGAAGCAGGGTTAACTGCATGCAAGGCATGTGCCTAAACCCTGTTCTCTCCTGGGTCTCTTAGTTCTACTGTGCTTTTTTTTTTCTTTTTAAAAAAAGTGATTTTACATATAAAAACAAAAATTAAAGTACCTACTAGCCAGTAGTGTAGGAGCATGAAAAGAGCGAGTTTTATATGCGCCAGCCAGAACTCTACCTGGCATTTGGTCAAAGCCCACGAACAGCACCATTACACAGTGTCGCTGACAACAGGCCCTGCACCGGAAACCCTGGAACCTTTCTCTGAACCTCAGGAACTTCCCTCTGCTCCACAGATTCTCTGAAAATGTGACTTAGGAGACAGTAAGAGATGATGGTGAAACAGGCAAGGGTGAAAGTTTCAGTCCTACCTTTGGTGCTTTGATATTTTTAAAAGTATTGGGCCTCCTCTGGCCCGCCTCAGTTTCCTCATCAAGCACACGTGGCTTTTATTTTTCTGTGTTGTTAGATAAGTTACACAATCTAACAGGTCTAAAATGTCCAGTTACATTGAAGCAAGGGGCACTCAGAATTACAGCTCAGTATCACAAATATGATTTAGTTCGTTTTGTCTTATGACACAATGATATCTGAGGCTTAATTATTTCAAACTGCTATGTTATGATATACGTTATCTCAAGTCACACCTGCCTTGTTCAAGATTTTTATTACTATAACAGTGATTCATGGGGCTGGAGTGATAGCAGTGTGAATAGGGTGTTTGCCT
>JAOXYA010023545.1:0-13334 GCA_028565675.1 Sorex palustris | reverse complement strand
TGGGGCAGTTACCATGAACTTCAGTTACGTACTTGATTTGAGTCTGAGATCTTCACTTCCTGAAACTAAGCTCTTTCTTTCCCCTGTGTATTTGAGGTCAGTATACTCAGATGTTTCATCAGACAAGCAAAGCATAGTCTCATGGGCTCCTGCATACCGAATACATTGGGCTTCTGAGAACATTTTTATCCCCCAAAGTCCTTGATCTTGGAATTTCCTTTGAACAAGTTCCCTGACCTAATCTCTGACTATATTAACAGAAAGTCAAATGACAAACATTGTTTGTTTTTGTCCAAACTGGTGACAGTCAAGGGCAAAAGGCATACAAAATGGTACAGAACAACTTCTGTTCTTACATCAGGAAAAAATTCTTTTGCACCCTGATTAAATCCTGAACTTGCCTGGTAAACTATGCAAAGAGCATCTGAGAAAATTCAAGCATTTCGTATTGAATTTTTAGCATACTCCTGAAGCATCCCCCTCCTTTATTTAGATGTGCCACTTCAGCTTGCCTCTGGTTTATGGATGCTTCTCTGACTCCTTGAACCATTGGCGTCTGAGCTAACAGGGTCACCTACTGGACACTGCTCTTCTAGAACACCCCACTACATGCATGAATACTACTACATTATTATTTTAGGAAAAAAAATCTATAATATTTTCTTGTTTTTTCCTTATTATGCATATATTATATCATTTTAATCCCTCATTAATGTAATTTTCTCCATTATATTATTATATAATAACCCTTTTAAGCAGTTCATTCACTTTCAGTTGGTTCTACTTGATTTTTCTCAATGTAATACTCTCTTGATCTTTAAAACTATTTTCCTTTCATGTTTCTAACATTTATTCTCCTTTGTGTTATTTTCAAGTTTGTCTTCATTTTTGAGATAGTTTAATTTTTCTTCTGCTATTTTCACATTTGAATTACTTTTGTAGTCTTTCTCTTTTAAATTTTCAAGAGAAGTTAAGAAAGTTGAAATAACTATACACATCAGTTCATGCCACTTATTATAATTTACACATAAAATGCCAGTTTATTTTTCCTATATATTTTACTCCTCTATGGAGACCATTTATATGCATTAAATTTTTTCTTTTTGTGCAGCTTTGTATAAAATGTGCTGTTTTTATACATACACTTAAAATTGTGCGTACTTGGTTTTGGTTATCCACATAATCTTTTTTCACTTATAAGTGTATCTTTGGTGCTGTTTTTTGTTGTATCTTTTGATTTTTAGGGGGTAGTGTGGAGGTGGGGTCACACCAGCTGTGCTTAGGACTCACTCTTGGCTCTGTGATCAGGGATCACTCTTGGCACTACTGGATGACTATATGAAGTGCTGGGGATTGAACCAGGGTCCCTTTGTTCCCTTACCATCTGTACTATCTTTCTGGCCTCTTGGTATTCTTTTTAAGGTCCATTCATGTTGCTTTGTGACCCTACGATCAGTTGCTTCTATCAGTGGCATAATATGCCGTAGCATACATCCACATTTAATCTATTTACTGTCCTAGTGATAGACACCAGCCTGCTTTTCACTTGCTGATAACTATTCTGCTCTCTTAGTTTGTTTGTGCTAATACAACAATGCATCATGGACCAGATCGCTTATAAAAACAGAAACATCCTTTTCACAATTCTGGAGGTTGCAAGTCTAAGATCAAGGTGCCAACATGGTTGGGTTATGTTGAAGACCCTCTTCAAAGGTTTCCATAGAGGGAAAGGTTCTCTATGGGGCTTCTTTTATAAGGACACAAATCCCATTCATGAGGGTAGAATCTTCAAGACCTGATTATCTCCTAAGATGGATCATCCCATCTAATACTATCACTCTGAGGGTTATGTTTCAACAAATGAATTTGCAGAGTGAGGGCACACATTCAGACCATAGCACCTCAATGAACCTGAGAATTTCTTTGAGGGACATATCCTGGAGCAGAAATTCTGGGTATAAGATGAAAAACTTAATTTATTAAGTTATATAAACCCCCCTGGCAATGACAAATGAAGTCCTGTTGGTGACTAGATATCCCGCAACACTTAATATTACTAATGAGCTTTCATTCTTTTGCCTGTTAATAATATTCTGAATTTCTTCTCCCATAAATTTTCTGCTCTTTTATTATGTATTTCTGTTTGGTTTGGAGTTATTTTTATATGGTAGAAACTAGTTTTCTTGTCACCATAATGACACTGTAATTACCTTCTTCAAAGTTTACTATTTCTTTCATAAATTTTAGTATCTGTTCTCTGCAACTGTTCTAAAAGCAACAGTTGACATGAATCTCGGACCCAAGCAACTTGCTGTAGAGATGATTCTGGACTTTGCAATAGGTCACTTTCGCTGGGCCACTCCAGCCAGGGGCAGGTGCCATCCCTCCGCCTGCGCACTAGGAATCCCAGCAATTGCCATCTTCTAGAACTCAGCAAAAGCTTCCAGGTATGAAGTGGCAGAGTGGCGGTGGCAGGAAATGTCAGACCTCACGGGACAGGGGAGGAGTGGGCCCTTCTCCTTCCCCCCATCCCGATAGGACTCTGAGATGATGCCACATCTGGCCACCATCTACTTAAGCTCCCACACAGCCATGATCCAGAGACGCACACACGAATCTTAGATCCGAGCAACTCACTGCAGCGATCTCTCCAGACCCTAAGTGTTAAAATTTAGAATTCCTAGAGCTGCAAGAGTGGCCGCATGACATTATATTGTATCCATAACAATCAATACAAAACACATTGTCTAGCATTGCCTTTTCGGCAAGTGTGAGTGGTGGTGGGTCTGATCTCAAAATATGGAAGGTAATCAAAGTAGAGAAAGAGAGTATTGTGCAAATTGTCTGCTACACAGGCAGGGGTAGTTGTTTAATTGGAGGGGGATAATGGGGATTTTGGTGGTAGAAAACGTGCACTGGTGAAGGGATGTATGTTTGGTGATTGTATGATCGAAGCTCAAACATGAAAGCTTTGTTACTATACCTCACAGTGAATCAATAAAAAGGGGGGGGAATCGAAAAATAAAAAAATAAAAGCAACAATTGTACTCCTAATTTTTAAAATTGATTATGTTTGATTAAACATTTATTTTGCTTAATGGAAGCATTAAAGAACAACCATTTTGATTTGCCATTTCCCCCCTCTTATCTCCTTCATTTTTTTATAGTGTCCTTGTATTCTGGTTTATTATCGATTGCTTTATCACCTTTGGAGGAGGACAGGTTTGCCAGGATATTCTGCTTTGCAAGAGGTTTGTGCTGAGGATAAAACTTAGCTTAACAGAATTCTGTCTATGACACAAAATTGTGTAGATGATTAATTCTTTCAACTTCCTGGTTTTTGGTTTGTTTGTTTTTTGTGGGGAAATACCTGGTGATGCTCAGAGACTGCTCCCAGCTCTGTACTTGGAGGAAACTCCTGAATGGGCTTAGGGGACCATATCTGCTTTCAAAGAGAGAGCTCATCCCACTGCACTTCCTGCCCTGGACCCAGCTTCTATTTTTTCCCCACCCCTGCAAATTATAACTTTATAAAATGCATTTTCTTTCTTTTTTTATTTTTTGAAATTAAAGTCTTGATTTACAATGTTATTGATAGATGAGTTTTAGGCATACAAGATTCTACACCCAATCCCAATTGCCTTGTGGCTTTCACTTTTATAATTAAACCAGGTTGAGCAGAGGCATTTTGGCCAATCCAGAAACCTGATTCCTTTGTGTTAAATGATCATTTATTTTGACTCTTGGATAGTTACCTAACTGTGTGAAGTATGCGTTGTTGGCTCTTCAACTCTTTGCTTGACTCTTTGCTCAGGGGAATACACGCTGTGGTATGAACTGATGAACTTGTCTTGCACATGTCTAGATTGCTGTATTCTCTCCCCAACCGTCTCTGGAATACTTTTAAAATAATCATAGATGGGGTGCCCAGGAGTGCTTAGTGGCAAAAGTACCTGCCTTGCAAACATGAGACTGAAAGTTTTATTCTTAGTCCATGTACACTAAAAGCACTTTCAGTGACTGTTGTTTTGGACACCTGGCACCACAATGAAGTGTACAATTTCTGGTAGACATCCCAGTGTGTGCAAGCACCACAACCAAAGTCGGCAAACTCCCACGAACATAACTAAAACTATGCAAACACTATGGCCAGAGTGCAATTTCCAGTGAACACATGTGTGAATACTCCAGAAATTCCCAGCGAACTTTACAACCAGGATGTGTGCAACTACCAGACTGAAAAGGGCTCGAACACCAGCAATATGGGAACAAGCCCTGCAGCTAAGAAGTGAGCACTGCAACCAAGTATGGGTGTGGCCCCTGGCCATAGCAATAACAAAAGGAAGGGAAAGAGGAAATGTTTATTAAAAAACTTTCAAACAGGGGCCGGAGAGAGTACAACAACTATGGGGCTCATCTTGCACATGGCCAATCTCGGTTCAATCCCCAGTACCACAGATGGTCCCCTGAGAACCATCAGGACTGATCCCTGAGCACTGCAAAGTTTGGTCCCCCTCCAAAAATTGTTTTTTTTCTTAATTTTTATTATTATTTTGCTTTTTGAGTCACACCTGGGAATGCACATGGGTTACTCCTGGCTCATACACTCAGGAATTACTCCTGGTGGTGCTCAGGGAACCATATGGGATGCTGGGAATCGAATCCGGGTCGGCTGCGTGCAAGACCCTACCTGCTGTACTATCACTCCAGCCCCCCCAATTGTTTTAAATAAGTGAAAAGTTTGATCCCTCAAAAGAAAATCAGTGATACATGCACACACATGGATATGCACACGTGCACAAACATAATGTTATCTCAACTAGGTCGTAGTTTAGAATTTTTGATCCTTGAGACACAGTAGTGAATCTTGGAAGAAAGCAGCTCACTGAAGATCTCTCCGGACCCTGTAGCCAGCCAATTCCACCGGGGCATCTCAGATGGAGCAGGTGTGCCCTCTCTGCCTACTCCAGATGAAATCCCAGCAGCCACAAACTTCCATAAGCAAAACCCAGGTATGTGGGTTCCAGGATTAAGACTCCAGGCCACATAGCAGCAGCGGAGTTGGGAATCCTTCCCTGTCTCCCCACCCACTTGGGGTCCTGGCTGTCATGACCACGATCTACCTCAGGCACCATCTCAGTGCATCAATGGCCTTGATCCACAGATGCTCAATGAATCTCAAAATGGATTAGCTCCCTACAGAGACATCTCTAGATCCCAACCATTTAAAATTGTAGAACTTCAGAAGCACTAGGCTGCTTTTGAAGCTGTATAATCTCTTAAGATATTTGTAATTTGCTCGAGCGAGCCCAGTAACATCTCCATTGGAGATTTTGTTGTTACTGTGTCTGGCATATTGAATACTCTCGGTAGCTTGCCAGGCTCTCCAAGAGGGGCGGAGGAATCGAACTCGGGTCGGCCATGTTGGCTGCGTGCAAGGCAAACGCCCTGCCGCTGTGCTATGTAATAAGCAATAGAAAATAAATTATCTAGCACCTGCCCCTGGCAAGAAGGCTTAAATAGTGGTAGGAAAATTTGAGCAAACCATAATGCCCCAAAGTAGAGAGAGAGTATGGGGGAAATGGCATAGAGGCAGGAAGAGGGTTGGGATGGGGGTGGGATACTGTGCACTGCTGGAAGGATGGGCATTTGATCATTGTATGACTGAAACTCAAACATGAAAGCTATGTAACTCTATCTCATGGTGATTCAATTAAATTTTTTTCATCCTTTTATTTCCCTTATATTCAAGTTTATTATTAAAATTCAGTATCATTAGTATTTCTTCCAGGGGTTGTAGAGACAGTTAGTGTAGGGCTTAAAGTGCTTGTGTTGCATATAGCTGACCATGGTTTGATCCTTGGCACTGCATACGATCCTCCATGCACCACTGGTAATGTTCTCTGAGCGCAGAGCCAGAAGTGAGTCCTGAGTACAGACAGGTACGGCCCAACATCCTCGTCCCTGCCTCCTCCTTGAAAGACTTTCTTTCAATATTGTTAAAATGTCACTAAATAGGTCTAATGCACAGATTCACCAGTTCATAAGGGTGAAATAAGCATCACGGGTGATTTTAATGCTTTTGGTAGACCAACGGTACCTGTGGGTGCCACCCAATACACGAACTGACTGATGTACAAAGGCATAGTCATTTGCCTAATAAATCTTGGTATATGTAGTAGAATAAATAGTTTTTAAAATATATTTTTAATGAGACTGGCTGTGATAGCAATAGGAAAAGTACTTAAGGAGAGATGTTTTCCTTGAAGAGCACACTAACTCAAAAATAATGAATGACATTTATCACATTAGTGATATATAATAAATATCAATATATGGCAATATCAAAATGAACTCAATAGGCACAAGGCTCAAACCCCCAAAAAGCGATAGATGAAACACAAATTATAGTTTGTGATTAACTGGGAATATATTACCTAGGGACAATTTAGCCATATGAAACCTTATTTATAAAATCGTGAATGTATTTGATATAGCACAATGTAACCGATTTCTCTCTACCATTAGAGTTCTCTGTTGGATAACAGTTAGTTATTACTTTTTCCTGGGTATTAACTTTTGATCCAGAGACTATACTTCCCAGTCTCTCTTACTGCCATCTGTGTCTGTGTGACCAAGTTTTCATACAATGCAGTGTCCTACTTTATTATTTTTCATTACATACCTTAGTACTGAACATCTATTACATATCTATTTTGGTATTGACTGTCTCTTCCGTTAGATTCTGAGAGCCATCAAAACAGGGGCATTATCTTATTCTTTGTCATATTCCCAGAAGCCAGATGAGCATTTGTCATGTAACAGAGACATGCAGTAAATAAGGGAGTGAATGCGCAAAGGAGTTGTTGCAAAAATATGGAGATTATTAGATTATTACAAGACCTGGGGCCTCAGCATCCCTGTAATGATGATGAATAATAGGGCTCATAACGGATAGTTTATTCTGATTTGTACTACCAATTGAGCTTGTGTGATTACTCTTTGTGTGTATAGTTAGACGCATATTTTCCAAAGAAAAGAAACTGCCTGAGCTAATTCCACTCAAAGAGCGGGAAACCCTTGTTGTGGACCCCTCCCTATTGTTGAACTGACCTTCTCCAGTAAAATCTAATAACCCATGGATGTTTGCTCAATATCTAGCCAGCTCCAGTTATTAATGGCCAGCCAGCATGGCTGGTTTCACTGAGTGTACAATGTATGAGTCTCAGCAGTGTTGTGCAGAAAGATGATCTATTCAAATAAGAACCTGCTGAATAGTCTAGTACTCCCATGTTCCCAAAATGATCTCATCCTTATCACCTCAGAGGAAGTTGTCTGAATCTGTATTATGTATGTCAAACATATTAAATTTTTTTACATGTCCTATTCAATTGTCAAGACGATACAATGAAAAGAAAAACTACAGTGGTCCAAAGATGAGCACGAAATAGCTCTGTAACTTTGGAAATTTTGTAAAAATCACTTTATATTTCTGGGTCTTAGTTTTCTTTTGCTTTTTAAATTTTTATATATATTTATTTTTGGTTTTGGATCAACTTAATGATGCTAGGAGTTATTCAGGAATTACTTCTGGTGATGCTCAATGGGATACTAGGGATTAAACCTAGGTATTGTCTCATGCAAAGCAAGAATCCTAAAAAGTCCCTTGGGGTCTCAGTTTTCTCTTTTGTGAAAACAGATGGCAAAGTGAGATGATTTAAAAGTCTCATCCATTTTAATATTTTATAGATATATACTTATTTTCATAAAATAATTTTCACAGTAAATTTGTGAGCATTCCCAATTATATAATCCCTGTGAACACAGGTTTGACATTTTTGGAACAGATAAAATTTAATCAGAGCTCAGTATAGTTAAGTCTATGTATGACTGAAAAGTAGATGATAAGCTAATATCAGAGCTTGAAATTACCATGTTTCCTCACAATATTTCCATATATTTAGTTGAAAATGCAACACAAACTTGCCTAAGCAAAGAGAAAATTAAGAAGTCATGTAACTAAAACAATTTTGTGCTTCCAGCTTCAGTCACAGCTAGAATTCTAATGATTCCATCTGGACTCACACTTGGTTTCTTTGATCCTGGGCCTTCCCTCTCCCGATTTGCCCCCTTTGCAGGCATGACCTCCAGTAAGTAGCAAGATGGCTGCCAACACCTTAGCTTGCATTAGATTTTTTTTCTGCATTCCTCATAGATTCATTTTCAAAATTTCAGGAATTGACTTTTTAAAATTGCATGTGCTCAAGTCATTTGCTTATCCTGAATGAATCACAGGGAAGATTCTGCTGGATAAGTCTGTTAATTCTCTCCTGTAGTGGAGGTAACTCAGCCCATGCTGAGGTGGACGGAATGCAGTGAAGGATACTCCTAAAGGATGCTGAACAAGTACAAAGAGAGTGCTTGCTTCAGCTGCACATTTATTAAACAGAAACAGCAGAGAGCGTATTAGAATGGTCCTTGTGCATGGGTGATTGGAAGAACGGATGCTGGATTTCCTCCCCAAATGTGAAAGCAGGGTTTTGGTGACATCCAATTAAAGAGAGTTGATTGTATTATTATTATTATTATTAATTGGTTATACCAAATTAAATATGGCATATAGAAAGTGAAGCCAAATCAGTTCTTCAGATCAGCCAAGAATTAGTTGCTGGGCACGGTGTCTGGATTGTGTTTGGGAGAGGCTTCTGGGGGAGAGGAGAAATTGGCACATGGGACCCATAATAAATTTTGAAAAAAAGGGAAAGAGGAAGGGATAGGAAAGAGAGATAGAGAAATCGAGTGAGTGGGATCCAATCAGCTGTACTTAAATACTGTAGTATATAAATTAACCTTTTAAACCATTTCCCTTTCCTATATTTATCGCAATATAGATACTATCTCATAGTAGCTTACTTGCCTTACTTGTCCACCCAAGGATACTTGGCACTGCCATTACATTACCCTTTCTAAAGAATTGCTTTGGTCATTTTACTCTCCAGCTCAAAATCTTTAATTATCTTTGGATGATTAAATTCCACATTCCTTAGACTGGCATTTATAATCTCCCATAATCTGCCTCTCACCTATCTTTCCAAGTTAATCCATCTACCAACAATTGTCTTATATGCTGACGAATTTTTGTTGCTCACTGTCACTCAACACAGATCATGCTTTCCTGACGATGTCTTGTTCCATTTGGTATGCTATATCTCATCACATTTGTCTTATCCTAAGTCTAATCTCAGATGATGAATCACACACAGCTGGCTGTCTCCATATCTAGTTTGTTTCTTCTTCAGTATGTATGAGAAACATGGGGCTTTTTTTGGGGGGCTGGGCATGTGGCCATTCAATAGGGACATCACTTATGATTAAGTTCTAAATACAATAATGTATTCAATTTTTGCAAGTGTTCTTAGAGGGGTAGTTCTTTGATGCCTCTTCCTTTTTTCTCTGATGTAACAAGATGGTTGGAAATTAAATAACTATTATGGATGCAAAGGTAGAACATATCTATTAGGGACAGTGATGCCACATCATAGATAGAAACTGTGTCCTTCTCTCAGAGATCTATCAAAACCAACCCTGAATTGCCTACGATTAAATGAGAGAGGTTTTTGTTGTTGTTGCTTGTTTAAGGAAACTTTATTTTGAAAACTTTTGAGGGTTCTTGAGCTACACTTAGAATGCTTAAAGGATACTCCTGATTCTGTGCTCAAGGATCACTTCTGGAAGTGCTCAGGGCATCATAGGTAGTACCAGGGATCAAACTAGGGTGGTGGCATGCAAAGCAAATGTCTTAGCATCTGTATCTTATTGGCTCAAATTATACATAGCGATTTCCAGCTGTTGACTTATCTAAAAAATCATTTAATTAATTTTGCTTTTTTTGGGTCACACCCTGTAATGCTCAGGGGTTATTTCTGGCTCTGCCCTCAGGAACTACTCTTGGTGGTGCTCAGGGAACCATATGGGATGGCAGGGATCAAACCTGGGTCGGCTGCATGCAAGGCAAATGACCTCCCATACTGTACTAACACTCCAGCCCTGAATTTTATTTTTTTAACTTTTAAATTTAATTTTATACAATTGTTTACAATATTTGATTACATTTAATATTCAAACATCAATCCCAACACCATTATAGTTTCTCACCACCATATTTTGAATGTTTCCATACTGAGCCCCAAACCCTGCCCCACAAGCAGATGTCACTGTCACTGTCCTCCCATTGTTCATTGATTTGCTGGAGCGGACCCAGTAACATCTTCATTTTGAGACTTGTTGTTATTGTGTTTGGCATATCAAATACGTCACGGGTAGCTTGCCAGGCTTTGCCGTTCGGGCGAAATACTCTTGGTAGCTTGCCGGGATCCCCCAGAGGGGCGGAGGAATTGAAACCGGGTTGGTCGGGTTGGCCACATGCAAAGCAAATGCTCTACAGTTGTGCTATCGCTCTGGCCCCCAAAGCAGAACCGAAATAATTTATTTTGTATTGCTTGTTATGAATAATCCACTAAAACGATCTTAAAAAAGTTTTCTAAGAGGAAAGTGTGTGAAGATTGTTGTATTTCACCCAGGAGCCATTAAGCCCTTCTATAAGAGATTAGTAATATGTTATTAAAAGTTGAGCCTTGTGTGCTTCTATCTATACCTGTATAAATATATTTCCCCCTAATATTGGTTGCCTTCTAACCTTTCTTTAAACCCCATCAAATGAGGTGTGCTACTCTTGGTATCAGTAGTGTGAAGTATGAGATGTCCAGAAATAGGTTTATTCATGAGCAAGGCCCATCTGAGCGTGTGGAAAGTGGCCATGAGCATTGCAGTGGTTGAGTTCTGGAGGTTCTTGGCTGCTGGTGCTGGTGCTGTTGGGGCAGGGAGGACCCTCACCCATCTCCCTCTGGGTTGCCCCAAATGAAACAGCCTGGTATGGGGTCTGGTGGCAAGGCTATGGCATATCATTCTGTGCTCTCTTCTGTAAAATTTATTGTTGAGTCTTTGGATCACGGCTGTTGATGAGATTATATATTGCCAGAGGCAGCTTGTGGGAGTGACTGCCAAGCAGCTTTTATTTACTTTTAGGGAGGGGTTTTGGACCACATCCAGTGCTCAGGAGCTACTTCTGGCTTTGTGCTCAGGAGTCAGTCTGACCATAGCTAGTGCTCAGGGGATTGTATGTAGTGCTGAGGATTCAAACTAGGGTCAGCTGCCAGCAGGGATAGTGCCTTATCTCCCTACTGTCTCTCAGGCCCCTATTAATTTGAATTTAGAATTGTAACAGAATCAATCTCTCCATGTAAATATTACTTAGAATAATTTTACAAGAATAGAATATAACAGGATAGTTTTAACCACGATCCTCCCATTGTTCATCGATTTGCTCAAGCGGGCCCAGTAACGTCTCCATCGTGAGACTTCTTGTTACTGTGTTTGGCATATCAAATACATCACGGCTAGCTGGCCATGCTGTCCGAAAGGGTCATAGGAATCGAACTCGGGTCGGCCTTGTTGGCTGCGTGCAAGGCAAATGCCCTACCGCTGGGCTATCGCTCCGCTCTAATAAAAATAAAAAAATTAAAAATAAACAGTTACAGAGCACAAGGAGACCCATATAACTGCCATTCATTGCTATTTGTTTTTTGGGGGGCCACATCAGTGTCTCACAGGGCTTATACATGGTTCTTTGCATAGGGATCATCCCTTGCGTTCAGGGGATTGTATGCAGTGCTGGAGATGGAATTAGGATCACAGGTTTTTCTAGTGATCACCTTAACCCCTGTCATCTCTCTGGCCATACATATGCTGCCTTTTAAGATCAAAGATCCCTAAGTTCAGGGTGATACAAATTATATAGTTGGTGAGAAACAGGTTATTATATTAGTGAGAAAAAGATTGTATAGTTCATAGCATTCATTTACAAGGTAGTTATTTACCCAATTTATTTAAGAGGAGGGAAAAATAAACAAACAACCTATTGGCATAAAGGAAGAATATTTGTGAGGAAAGAATACATAATGGACCTGTGTGCAACGAGTAGATTCTGAATCATGGTTATGCCAGATAATGACAATGAACACCTAGAAATCAAAATAACTGCACTAATCATTTTATTGTAAATATAAAGGTGCATTCACATAAGTTAAAAATGAAAATATATGTTATATATTCTGTTTTACCTAACTTTCATTGACTTACTCATTTTATTGTACCAGTTAAAACATTTCTTAAAAGACTTACTAATGGTACTCTTTTCAGTAGATAGCATTGCATCTCACCTATTATAATAGCAGAAGCAATGGATTTACATGCTGGGCATGGCATGAATTCAATTAGTACTTATCTAATTATAGATATCTATTAAGGAACAAATTTGGGGGGAGCAGAGATCTAGAATTAAATAAGGTATGTATTTGCCTTACACAAAGTTGATCCTGATTTGATCCCCGGTATGGATATAGTCCCCAAGCCCTGGGTAGAGCCAGGTATGGTCCCCAATTCAAACCAAAACAAACAAAAAATGGCAGCAACAACTAAAATGTTTGACTTACTTCAAGTGTTAGTTTTTTCCTTTGAACATGATTATTCCTACTAATTACCTTTAAAGATAACTGTATCAGTAAATTTGTATGTGTTTTCACTCAACCACACAATGCTTCTTCTGAAAACATTGAATTTTTTTCCCCCCAGTTCTTTGACATCTGGGATAAGCCTTATCATTAGCTTTCACCAAGAAAGATTCAATAGAAAACATTAGCCCATCTTGACCTCTGGAAATTTTGAGCAAACAGCTGCTCACTCCTCTTTTCCTCCCCCTTGTCATCTATAAAACTGAAACAGAGGAGAAGTGGAGAATTCTAAGGCAATAATCTGCGAGATGTGCCACGTAGCACATATCCAGGTCAGAATGTGCTCTTCTACTCTTAGGTTTCATGAAACCTGAGTGCAGTCATTTCAACAGTCAATTCTTATCCAGGTATAAATTTAATAAAATTGAAATAACTATAATTGTGTCTCTAAAATTAATAATACTGATTAATTTAATTACATATCTTTCTGCCATTCCCAACTTTCAGTATCTTATTTTCACTCCAAACACCTAAAAACATTTATTTTGCTATGCTGATAAAAGAATTCATCTGATATTTGCAACCACTTTAAATTATAAAGAACTTAATTTGGTTGCACTCTGTCTTGTGTATTTGCATTTTAAAAGCCTACAGAAAGACTACTATGCTTACAGCTAGAGAATAAATCACAAACAGTTGAATTTCAGTGATTTAAAAGATAAAAAATAGTACTATGCAAATTGTACCATATATAGGATGTAGCAT
>JAOXYA010023518.1:0-13336 GCA_028565675.1 Sorex palustris | reverse complement strand
CAGTAACAACAAGTCTCACAATGGAGACGTTACTGGGCCCGCTCAAGCAAATCGATGAACAACGGGAGGATAGTGCAGTACAGTGCAGTGCCATTTTTGCAAGATGGCTGGAAATAAGGTAAGAAAACTGACATGAAAGTACTTTGCCTACAACTGATTTCCTAAGACACTTATTTGTTCTTGATAGAACACTTATTTCCTCTAATCTTACTGACTAAAATAATTAAAGCAAGGAAAGAAGTTTTTCTCATACAATTTAAGTAGCTTTTTAAGTTAAAATTTTAAGCAAAAATTTTTTAAGGGAAGAGGGGAGTCACACCCAGCAGTGCTCACGGGTTACTTTTTTTTTTAAGGGAAGAGGGGATTCACACCCAGCAGTGCTCACGGTTACCAGGGTTCTGCACTCAGGAATTACTCCTGGCGCTTGGGAGACCATATGGGATGCCAGGGATCAAACCCGAGTGAGCTATATGCAAGACAAATGCCCTACCCACTGGACTACTTACTGCCAGGGGCCCCTTAAATAACTTTTTAAATAATTTTAAATTAAATAACAATATAAACAATTGTTGTAGGTAATTTGAGTAACTTTTAAGTAACAATTTATGTGCTTTTTCCACTAACTAAAAGAAAAATGTGCCAGCTGTGAAAATATATAAATATTGAACAAATGTTTCACATCTATATATACAGGAACCAGAATGCAATCTTGAATAAAAAAGAGGTACAAGTGTTGCCTTCTCCTAAAATCCAAATTTATTTTCGGTTTTGGTAGGTAAGCCATGACCAACCCCTCACCTCTGAAACAAAATGATGCTGTTCAGGGGATTGGACATTATATGCACTTCTGGATTGTCAAGAAGCAGCTCTCCCCGTTTCTCAGCAGGCACTTTTGGCTAGGGGGCAGACCATTATGTCACTGGGCATCCAAAGATGGAAAGACCCACCAAATATTTAGTACTTCCATTTACAAAAAGGGAAACTAACAGACCTGTTCAAAGTCACATAGCAAAATCACAGACATCAATAAATGTAACAGATATATGATATTATGATAAGAAGCAATATATTATACAAAGAATTCTGGACCTGAGGACAAAAAAAGTCATATCTAGTCCCAAAATTGCTACCATTCTGCTACCATATTGCTACTGAGTGGCTACCACTTTCCTTGAATCTATATGCCTATAGGTTCAGAAATTTCACAAATAAAGGTAGCTAATAGACACTAGACACTGATCTGCGATATTGTGAAAAAAAAAGTGTTTAAACCTAAGTGTACGCTTGTGGAAGTTACAAGATAAAATGCTGCAAAAGTCAGATCTCTGGGTGGGGTTGGGAGTCGGGTCCCAAGTGGCACAAAGGGGGCCTGGGAAGTCCCACTGGTGATTCTGGCAAAGGGTCAGTGCACAGCACTAGGATGCAGCATGCTCAGTCCCTGAAGTGCTGGGAATTACCTGTGCAGTGACAGGGACCTCCAAGGTAAACCCAGCAATCAGGGCCCTCCGAGCCTGGTCCTGGAGAAGCTCATAGACCATGTAGGGCTGGAAATCAAACCTGGATCAGGTACATGCTGGACATGCACCTTGACCACGCACCAGGTCTCCACAAAACTCACACCACCGCTCTAACCTCAGACATCACTCCTGGTCAGCTCAGGGATCAGAGGTGGTGTCAGGGGTTGAACCAGGGTCAGCTGGATGCAAGACAAGTGCCTTAACCCCTATATTATTTCTCCCACCTCAAGATCTTTTTTTAAAGCAAGCCAGTCATCACATAATCACACCTTGTGACACACAGCCAATGCTTATTGGAAATGAGGTGGAGAGAGCACATAAGCAGAAAACCTCACTGATAAACTTTGATTACAAAGCAAAGCTCCTCTTGGCTCTCCCTCAAAAACAGGGGCCCAGTATTCCTTTGGCAAATGCTATCAACTGATTAACTGCTGATTTATTTGGTAGAAGCAACATGATTAACTACAAAAATACATGAAATACATACAATAAATGCCAGGCAGTTCCACTACTTTCAGCCCCTTTCTGTGAGTGTAGTAAGCTCCAAAAAGGGGGTAAAACTACCTTGGACAGCTCTACTCTAAAGATAGGATCAAGCATTATACAAACAAAGCTATTCCAGCATGCTCCAATGCTCAGTAAAAAGTCACTACACAGTCCCCATCTGCAAAACAGCAATAACAACTACTCCCACTTCACAGAGGGACTGTAAGAATGAAATTAATAATATATATATATATACGAAGAAAGTCTCTTGACATCTAGCAATGCATAAAACATAAGCTGCTATTGTTCAGTTATCATCCCCTACCCCCCACCCCATCTGTGAAACGGGGACTTACAGGATTATGAAGAGGACTATATGAGTTAATACTTCTAGATGCAGTAATGTATTTTAGTACATAGTAAGTACTACGCAGTTAGGATGTGCTATTATTATCATAATTTATTTGGTTTGGGGGGTCACACCCTGTGGTACTCAGTGGTTCTCTCCTGGTTCAGTGCTCACAGGCTTTCCCCCAGTGGTGCTCAAGGAAACATGTAGTGCCAAGGATCAAACCTAGGGCTACAGCATGCAAAGCATGTGCTCTAATCCTTTGAGCGATATCTCAGTCTTCTAGGCAAGAATGACACTCAAATTTATACTGTTCCATATTTTATAAATACTAAGTTTCAAGGTTAAACAATACTACCATGGACTAAACAAATCAATCTTCCTCCTCTTCTGAATTTGTTAGTCTTTGATTTGGATCTCACCTCTTGATTCAATTAAGAAGTAGAAAATTTTAAATTTGAATGAGTTTAAGGGAGGTTTTACTTTATGAAGATCTAAAATGGGCACGTAGTCTACAAAATACAGCTATTTTGTGGGAACTCCAGGACTGCAACTGGGTCACCTGACTCTTCCTGAGCGTCCTTGCAAGCATGTCTCTTGCCCTTCCTAGTTCCTTTAACTTCTCCCTCTCTTATATTCCCTCCCTCTTTTAATCACCTCCCCCCAATCATGAGATGTCAAAGTCAAAGCCATCCTTTCTGCTCTACCGTCCAGTTGTCGACCTTCACTAAGGATCTGCCCGTACAGGCCTGAGCTGCATACAGGCTATGATAAAAAGCCACTAACCTTCTTTTAATCTTACCCAAGGTTGTTTGGGGGTGGGGTGGGGAGGGGCGCAATCTGAGCTGCTTCTGCTTGGAGCCTTTTCCGCTACACAGTTTGAACTTGAAGCAGGAGCCTCTGCCTAAAAGGTAGACAATCAGAATGTACTTCCCTTTCCCTATCTATGGAAATAAACTAGCCTCTTGGAGGGGTCAAAGGCAAATTGTAACAACTTAGATTGGACTTTCTCCCCAGGAGGTGGTTTTGCAGACGAAAAGAAAGACTTGGCATACTGATGAGAAAAAGACATGGAGACAAAATACCTATGAGAAGACAGAGAACCTGAAGAGAGTGCTCGTCCTTATTCAGTACATCTCAAACATTTCCAAAGTTAATTCTTACTGCTTGGATACCCAATGCTTGTCTCCTCTTAAATACCTGTCATGACCACTTCAACGTAGAAAAATACTAAGCAATGTTCTTTATGAGTCAACCTCAGCAGTAAATTTGTTTCACTTAATCTTCACAACCTAAGATTATTTCCATTTTGAGATAAAGAAAATGAGGGCAAAAGGAACTTGCCTCACTGCCACAGCCAATAAGTTATAATTTAGTCTCAGATTGTTTAGACAGCAGACAACTAAGCATTCATCAGTTTGTTTCTCAAGATTATTCCCTCCCCTTCTTTAAACCTATATTAAATTTCTGTATCATACACAACTCATTTTAAAGTGATTTGTCTTCATTACATATGCACCAGAATACTGGTTCCAGGTCCTGTACTGGCTCCTACGAATAAGTACATAAACAGCAAGTAGTCTCTTCCCTAAAGAGGCATTTCTCAAACTGTTTTGCTTAAGCTACAGTAAGAACACACTTCATACAGAGACCACGCAGATGTAAGTATATACACAAGAACATATAAATGTAAAATTCAAAGAAAAGTATCACACCTTTCAGCCGGAACCGCCAGCACCCAGTAAATCGCAAAAATGACCAACACAAAAGGAAAGCGGAGGGGCACCCGCTGTATGCTCTCCAGACCTTTCAGAAAACATGGAGTTGTTTCTTTGGCCACATACATGCATATGTACAAGAAAGGTGATAGCGTAGACATAAAGGAAATGGACACTATCCAAAAATGAAATGCCCCACAAATATTATCATGGCAAAACTGGAAGAGTTTACAATGTTACCCAGCATGCTGTTGGCATTGTTGTTAAGAAACAAGTCAAGGGGAAGATTCTTGCCAAGAGAATTAATGTCCTCATTGAGCATATTAAGCACACTAAAAGTCGAGACAGCTTCCTGAAACGGGTGAAGGAAAATGATCAAAAAAAAAAGAAGGAAGCCACTCAATGCCTCTTTTGCAGACCACAACACCCAAAAAGGAGAGAAAGAACAAAAGGAAATGCTCTGCCACAGAGGCAGAGTGAGATGGGGGGATGGGGGTGGGAGGGATACTGGGACCCGTTGTGGTGGAGGATGGGCACTGGTGGAGGGATGGGTACTTGATCATTGTATAACTGAAACCCAAGCACAAAAAATTATAAGTCTATAACTGTACCTCATGGTGTTTCACTAGTAAAAAATGAAAAAAAAAATCTCAATAAAAGGTAAAGGATAATCCGAAAGAAAGAAAGAAAGAAAGAAAGAAAGAAAGAAAGAAAGAAAAAGAAAAAAGTAATTGGATGGGGCTGCTGAGCCCACCTGGCACAGGAGAGTAAACCCTCGACTTGCCTTCACTCTGCACCTACCAGACCAGGAGCTGTGAAGTGTCTCGGCTGGCTCTTTCTGTAAGGAACTGCGCACACAGAGTGAGTCCCCACCTAGCTCCTCCCCAGAGCCTCCTCCCTGATCGCCCTGATCCTGGCGGCTGAAGCCCAGGAATGCCGACCCACTTCAGGGGACACTCCCAGAGAGTACCTGCTGGTGAGAACACTGAGATGGCTGTGTACACACGCAGTTCCAGCCTTCCAGAAAATTCCAGCGATAGCAAGAGTGGCCCTTGACCAGAGAACCGCCCCCCACTCCCCAGCTATAAAGAATAACTCAAAGCAAGCGAACGTAGGCAAATATATGCCTCCGTCTTCTGTTATCTTTTAATTCAGGACTGGAGTCTTTGTACAGTGGGCGGGGTGCTTGAATTGCACGAAGCCAACCCGCATTTGATCCCCGGCACTGGATAGAGTCCCACTAGGAGTGAACCTTGAGTGCAGAGCCAGGAGCAGACCCTGAGCTCTGTCTGGTGTGCTCTAAAAAAATTTTTTTAATTAATTCAAAGTTAACATCTTGCTACTTGACGTTCAAATACATTCATTTCCCTGAATTGTTGAGCAGTGAGAGGGCTCCTGGAAGTCCCCCATGCTGACCTTTCGCCTCACTTGTCTCGAGACCTCTCATCTCCGCATGAAACCCCCCACAACCCCTGCCCCCCGTCCTGCTCATCCCGAGTCCACAGGAAGGAATCCTGACTGTGTGGGCTCTGAGGCTCAGCGAAGTCATACACAGCACCCAAGGGGGGCACCAAGAGTGAGTGGGTGAACCAGGATTCAAACCCGGGTCCCTAGGGTTCTAAATCCTTGCCTGGTAATAGGGGTGCTGAGGGTTCTCCTGTCAGAGGGGTTGGCCCGGGGCCTGGTAGCAGCACTGATGCCGAGATTCTGAGGCTACACAGAGGGGGCGCCCGGAAGGAAGCCTTCTGCAAGGCGAGGAGCTCTGGGGACAGTGTAGTCCTCTCCCAGTAAGCCAGCAGGAAGCCAGCACTTGTCAGGGACTCATGGCCACACTCCTGGGCCTGGTAATCAGGGCACAGAGACCCAAGGGGGAGCACAAGACCCCCTGGCCCCAGCACTAAAAAGAAATGGCTCTGAGGCGATTCGGAGGCCCGAGCACAGTCTCTGCACGCTGGAGCCCCGGGTTCCATCCCTGCCCTCAATGGAGCCCCCGAGCACTGCCAGGACCCTACTGAGCAGGGAACAGCCCCCAACATTGCTGGGTGTGGCTCCAACCTCCAGGCAAAGGCTGATGTGAGTTGCCTTTGGTTGGGACTCACTTCCCCTGGGTCTCGGGGAGCGATGTCACCCGAACAAGGGAATCTGGCCATTGCCCCAACCTCTGAGTGTCTAGAAATAGGATGGGCGGATTTGGGGGTTCCTTCCTGGGTGTGGGCATGGGAGTCCTTCCAACCAAGCCCCTGGCCAGTGTGAGCTCAGCCCTCCCTGGGCCTCCCCTGGGTCTCCAGTCCCTGCCCCCGCATCACTCCATCAGGGATGCTCACTCACCCCAGCTCTGCACCTCTTCTCCTCCAGCCAGGTTTCTATACCAACACGTTTCCCGGAGGGTGGACCCCAGACCCCGTGTGGCTCTCTGGGTTTGTTGGTTTGGTTAGTGTTTGTTTGGGAGGTCACACCTGGTGGTCTTCAGGGCTCACTCCTAGCTCTGTGCTCAGGGATCGCCGTTGGCAGGAGTCTGGGGTGCTGGGGATTGAACCCAGGTTGGCTGTGTGCAAGGCAAGTGCTTGGCGCCGTGCTATGGCTCCAGCCCCATGCCTCTTTCTTTCTTTCTTTTTTTTCTCTTTGGGTCACACCCAGCGATGCACAGGGGTTACTCCTGGCTCATGCACTTAGGAATTACTCCTATGGGATGCTGGGAATAGAACCCAGGTCAGTCGCGTGCAAGGCAAATGCCCTACCTGCTGTGCTATCGCTCCAGCCCCACCCGTGCCTCTCTGATGAGCCATTTTTTTTCTCTTTTGGGTTGCAACTTTATTTAAACACCATGATTTCCAAAGTTGTTCATAACATAGTTGTCTCAGGTATTCAATATTCCAACACCAGTCCCACCCCCAATAGGCCCTTCCCTTCCCCAATGTTCTCAGTTCCTCATCCTCTCTTCAAGCCTGGTCCCTTAACAGGCATAAAATAATTTTGTTTACTTGTTACAACATCTATCTTGCCATGTATTGCTAAAGTCTTGTCCTGAGGACTTCCTAAGGGCTGGATTTGAGGTGGGCCTTCTGTGTTAGTTTTTTGTCTTTGTTTTTTTTTTTTTTTTTTTACTTTGTAGCTCTTTGTATTGTCTGACTTCTTTTTTTATTTTAATTTTTTTAATCGAATCACCGTGAGATACAGTTACAAAACCTTCAAGTTTGAGTTTCAATCATGAAATGACCAAACACCAGTGCTGTTGGTCTTTACCCATTGGGCTTAGCAGGCTTCCACTCAGCTTTCGCATTCATTTCCTCCTTTCTTTGGGCTGTGAGAACTTTGCACGTGTTGTGGGTGTTACATGCCCGGCTGTTGGTGTCAGGGGCTTTGGAGCTGAAACGACCAGCTCTGGGGTCTCTCTGGCCTTTCTGAGATCAGTCCAGAAGCTGGGCCAGTTCTCTGGCTGGATGTGGGTGGGCGGAGTGCTGGGCATTGGACAGGAAGGGACTCTGCCCCCTCAAGGCTCTTCAGCAGCAGGGACACAAGTCACGTGTACACGGAGTACTGTGGGTAGCAGCTGGCGGGGGTCTGCACACGGGTGGGTGCCACTGAGAGGTCCCCAGGGCTATTGCCGGCACCTGGGAGAGGGGCCCGGACCTGGGGAAACACAGCTCCAGCATGGTCCAGCATGCTGCGTGGCCTGGAGGGGAACCACTTACTTCCTTCACTCTGAGGGGCCCAGAAAAAAAGGAGACACACCCCACATTCTCTGCTCCTCTCTGCCCTGCCTCAGGGCCTCCCTGTCAATGGGGGTCATCTGGCCTGGGTGTGGGTTCCCGATGCGCCAGCAGGGGGCGCCAGGACACTAGCTTGGGCCTGACTCGGGTCCCTACCTGGGGCGGCCCATGCAGCTGACTGGGCTTCTGCAGCTGCTGCTCAGCCGGAGGATGCTGCTGATTCCTTAGAATCAGTCAGTCCCCGCTTCTCATCTTCCTCCCTCTGGTCTGTGAGTGCTTGGGAGCGTTTGACCCAGTGCTGTCGCCCCTCTGGGGAGGGCTGTCCCGTGTTCTGTCCTGGGCTCCAGAAAGTTGGACTGGGGCGCTGGCCAGCTTGGGGAAGCCCAGGATGTGCCTAGGTCACTCGGAACAGGGGTTGTTGGTGCTGCAGAAGCTTCCAGAACCATCGAGGTCTGTGAGAGGACCACTTGGGCAGCCCTGGACATAGCCCTGGATCCCTGTGTCCCCCTACACAGACCCTCCCTGTCTCCTGCTCTCCAGGGCACTGCAGGCCCAGGGCAAGAACGTCCAGCTTCCCTGGCCAGAGGAGAGGGGCCGTGAGGTTGCAAACAGCCTTTGGGTCTTGGACAAGGAGGAGAAAAAAAAGCACCGAGCCGGGTTACCGGGAGGCCCATCATTGCTCAAGCCAAATTAGCCAGGCTGAGTAGTGCTGGGCGCGGGGGAGATCAGGCAGGGTTGGCACCCCCAGTCTCCGCCCAGCGGGGAGGGTTAGTCAGGTTGGTGCAGGGGCGGCTGAGTCGGCAGGGGAGGGCATTAGGTTGGGGTCCCCTTCCCTGCCCTTCCCACAGCTGACTCAGCCACCCGCTTCTCGCTTCCTGTCCACCCACTCTCACACACACACTCAGGCGTGCACACACACTTACATTTACCCATCTGTGCATGCACTCACATACACTCACACGTGTGGACCCACGCACAGATTCATGCATGCACTGCCCCAAGTACTCACACAGTTACACACTCATGCACAGACTCACAATGTGTATATATGCACTCACACTCTTGCATACACACCCACACACATCCACACACACATATCAACACACCCACACACCCATACATGTACACACACATACACATGCACAGGTACCTACATGCACTCATACGCACTGAGACATAATACATATCTGCACTCACACACATAAATACACTCACAGGCATGCATACCGCACACACGTACCCACTCCCCTGAAACATTGGCTGGCATCCTCTCGGACAAAGATTGGAGCTCCCAGAGCAAGGGGGGTGCTGGGTGACCAGCCCTGAAGGACACTGGGCAGACCAGGACCTGGAACGCCAGTCTACTCCCGGCATGGGGGAAGCCCAGGGTCTGTCTGGGTCACTCAGGAGAGCCGGGCAGCCCCCACAGGACATGGCAACTCAGGCCAGACCACCACACTCTGCAATTCGAAAGGCCGATGTGGAGGGGCAGCGGCAAAGTGGAAGCGATGGCCCTCCCCGCCTCAGGACTGTCCCCTGGTTCCGGCTGGACTTATTCTTCCTTGTCCCTAGCTGTCGCCCAACCCCAACTCCCTGGACAGAGCCTTGGGGGCAGCAGCAGGGCCCTGGCCTCACTGACAGGCCTAGAGGCTGGCATGGGGAGGACAGTGTGGCTCCCAGGTCAGCATGACCACTGCAGGGAAGCCCAGGAACTGACCCAGGGGCCCTGTGAGGGGCCACCCAGCTTGAAGAGGCTTTGAACTCATGAGAATGGACAGGAGGCAGGAGGTGCCTGGCTGGACTGGCCCTGGACCCTGGGACGGTGGTGGGATGCTGGGCACGGGGGCTCCCTGGCAGGTGGCCTCAGCCCCCCACCTGCTTCCAGGGCGCCAACATGGACCCACCCAGAATCAGGGCCTGCAGTAGCGACTGGAGTCTGCCCAGGCCACTTACAGCTGCCGCTTCTAGAATCTTCCTCGGCCCATCATCGAAGTCACCAATGCTGACTCTGTCCGTCATGGGGGTCTCTGCAGGGCTCACCCACCAGCTGCGGGTTTATCAGGAGACACCCATTCCCATGAGCCCCTGCCGCCTCCTGGGGGCACGCCCCTTGCTCATGACAGTGCCCTGTCTGGTGCATTTATCAAATTTACGGGCACAGGAAAGTGCTGCTCCGCCTGTTTCCTGAGGACCTGGGCCAGCTCCCCCAGGCCCCGGTGCAGTGGCGGCGGGTGCATCATGCTGGAGCCAAGCAACCCATCCTCCTCCAGCCAGAAGAGATGTTGCCCCATGCCTGGCATTACTCCCGCCCAGGCTGGGCTCCTCCTGGAGAGGGTCCTCCCCACTGCGGCTCTGTGCTCGCTGCCCGGGGCCACAAATGTGCTTCTGTCCCTCTCTTCCCCCTTTGTTGCTTTTGGGCCAATTGCTCAGGGATCACTCCTGGTGGTGCTCGGGGTACCATAGGGGGTGCCGGATTTCATCTGGGGTTGGCCGGGTGCAAGGCGAGTGCCCGGCCTTCTGTGCTCCGGCCCCTGTGTTTGTGTTCTGACTTGGTTGGAGTCACACCGGGCAGTGCTTGGGGTTTAGCCCGGCTCTCCACTCAACGATCACTCCTGGCAGTGCTTGGGGGAAGGACAGTATAGGGTGCCAAGGATCACAACTGGGCCGGCCCTCTGTGCTCTGGCTCCAGTCCCTATTCTTGGAGCAGAAACGTGTTGAGTCCGAGTCCCCTAGGGCCTTCCCTCACCCCACGCCTACCTCTCCCCTTCACCCTCGGGGCCCCTCCGCTCCCCCATGGCTGAGAACTGTCTCCCACACCCAATTCAGCCTGAGGCCGCAGGTGCCAGGGCAGAGCCCACATGGAAGCAAGGGCAGGGGAGGGGTGCAGTGGCGAGCAGGGGGAGTGAGACCTTGCAGAGGGGGCTGCTCAGGCAGGCTCGCTTGCAGGGAGATAATGCTAATGCTGGAGCCCCGGAGCTCTGCCAGGTGAGGCCCCAGACTTATAAAGATAATTAGTAAAAAAAAATAAGCCATAGAGAGCTTGCCTTGCATGCAGCTGACCTGGGTTCTACCCCTGGCATCCCCCTAGGGTCCCCTGAGCCCCACCAGGAGTGACCCCTAAGTGCAGAGCCTGGAGTTACCCTTATTTTTTTCTTTTTTCTTTTTTTTTTTTTTTTTTGCCTTTTGGGTCACACCTGGCGATGCACAGTGTTTACTCCTGGCTCATGCGCTCAGGAACTACTCCTGGCACACAGCTCAGGGATGCTGGGAATTGAACTCGGGTCAGCTGCGTGCAAGGCAGATGCCCTACCCGCTGTGCTATTCCTCCAGCCCCAGGAGTCCTCCCTGAGCACAGCTGGGTGTGGCCCATAAACCAGATGAATTAATAAGTAAATAAACAAGTGGTGAACAATAGGACTTCCTCTATATGCTATACAAATTGCACGTAAAGGGGTTCAGAGGGTTCCAGTACCTGCCCATATAATCCCCTCCCCCCCACAACCCAAATTTCATCTCTCAACAAATCTTCTAAACTCTTTCTTCAAAATATCTACCCACAGCTTTTCTTCCACTCTGCAGCAGCCAATATTTTCTCTTGAACATGTCTCTGTTTCTCTCTGTCTCACTGTCTCACTCTCCCCCCGCCAACACTTCTCTAAATTTCCTTCAATAAAACAACTTCACTTCACAAAAACAAAACAGAACAAAGGAAAACTCTATCCACCCACTCCTTACGCCTGATGGCCACAGCCCAAGCCAAACTTTCATTTCCCGCTGATAGATCCGAAAGCCTCCTGCCCGGCTCCTGCCTCCGCCCTCGCCCCACTCCGTCTATTTTCAACACAGCTGCCAGAGGCGATACCTAAAAATACAAGTCGAAGCCTGCCGCTGCTCTGCCCAAGTCTTCAGAGCCCCCTTCGGCACGAGGGACTGCCAGGGCCTTGTCAACGGCCACGTGGTCGTTGGCGCTAAGTCCCTGCTGCCCCCGGTCCACTGCCTGCTCCCCCCACCCCATCCCAGTCTCACTGGCCTCTGTGTTGTGACTTAGACCTGCCCCGTCTGACTTGCACCCCTGCCCTACCCTGGCCCTCCCTTACTCCACAGCCCACCTTCCCTTCCCACCCCTCCAGTGCCGACTTAAATCTCAAAAGTCACCTCCGTGGGGGGGACCAGGGACGTGGCTCAGCGTTTGGACTCTTGCCTTGCCTGTGTGAACTTTTTCTGGCACCTAAAAAGTCACCTCCTCCGGGAGGCCTTCCACTCATCTAAACTTTCCATAGGATGTTCATTGTTGACTCTGCCCCTCCCTCTTTATTTGCCTTTGCCAGGAATGGAAAGATCGGGTTCATCTCTTAACTCTTCGCCTGCCTCCCCTTAGACGGTCAAGAGGAGGCCTGTCTCCCCTTGCTCTGCAGCGGCCAGAGCAGGGTCAGCTCAGTCAGCACTGTGTTGGATCAAAAACTCATTCTCGGGCTTTGGCCTGGTGCTCTCTGTTAGGTGGCACCCGGGCACTCCGAGCTGACTCAGGAGGCCGAGCCCCAAACCAGGACTCCCTGCTCAGACTGGAACTTCCCCTCCCTTGCGCCCAGCCCAGCTGCGTCAGAGAGGGCTTCTGGCTGGGAACTAGCCTGGCCTTTCTCCGCAGAGAACTGTCTGACCCTGGGCCCGGCCGGGAGGGGGCGGCAGGTGAGTCCACCTGGAGCTGGAAGGCTTGTAGCTTTCCCTGGGTTCCCACGGGGCATCATCAGTGGGCCTCAGGGTCCACCTTCACGGTTTTCCCAGGAAAGTGTCACTTCCCAGGGTAGATTCGGGGTGTCCCATTTCTGAGTCCAACCACGGTTCAGGGAAATCAGATGCTCTGAGGTACATGCTGGGATTTTGCACTTGGCAGGGACCACCTAACCATCCTCATTCCCCTCCCGCAGGGCTGCCTGTCGCTGGTAAGCCTCAAGAGCGCCCAGCATAGGGTCCGTTCCTTGTGCTAATCCTTTTATAAGCTGGCCTTCCCGGCCACCCCCAGCCCCTGCTTCTGTCTGTTTGTGGTTGAAAGTGGATCCTCCGTATCCCAAATCGAAGCCTGAGGCCTTTACAAACAGTGTTTTCCTTTGCACAAAGACGTATGAGGAAATTTAACATACAAAATACACAGGTGGGGGCGGAAACAACCTTCACACTGTTACAACAGCGGGAGGCGGGGCTCAGTGTGGGAGTGTAGGCTCTGCACACAGGAGAGGTGGGTTGAACCCCTGGCACTGCCAAAAGAAATGTCCAGGTGTCTCCTTATACATAATATGTTCATATGATGGGGCTGGAGTGATAGCACAGTGGGTAGGGCATCTGCCTTGCACGTGGCCCACCCCGGTTCCATTCCCATATGGTCCCCCGAGAATGCAAAGCCAGGAGTAACCCCTGTGCATTGCTGGGTGTGACCCAAAAAGTTAAACATGTATATATTATATATATGTATATATATGTATAATGGGCTGGAGCGATAGCACAGCGGTAGGGCGTTTGCCTTGCACGCAGCCAATATGGCTGACCCGAGTTCGATTCCTC
>JAOXYA010023502.1:0-13337 GCA_028565675.1 Sorex palustris | reverse complement strand
TTTATCTGGGTAGGGTGGGTCTTCTGTGCGCAATCTGATCCCTGGTTGGTTGATGGAAGCAGACAGGGCAGGGTAGGTTGGGGCTCCTGATTAGAATCCCTTTGTCACCTGTGGTTGGTGGGAGCAAGCAGAGAATCTCTGTCGCTGGTTCCGTTGAGCAGGGAGTCCAAGGTCTCAGAGAGTTCCACTTATCTTGTTCTGTGGGTCTTCAGCCGTGCGTGAGTCTCGGCCGGAGCTGCCACGCGGGTCCAAAAAGCGTCTTGGAGTGTGGCAGCGGCTGGGTAGTGGAGGTAGTGTCACTGTCTCATTTGCCAAGGTATCAAAAATCAGATGGGCTGGTCACGTAATGAGATTTAAAGACGACCGACCGCTGGACTAGAGCTGTTACCGACTGGATTCCACGGGATGCCAAAAGACCGCGTGGCCGCCCACCTACCATATGGTCAGACTTCTTCGTCAAGATCATGAACGATTGGTTTGAGGCTCTTCATGTTCCTAGAGCGAACAGAAGCCATTGGGCCACACTAGCACGCGACAGGGACAAATGGAGACGTTACTGGCTCCCGCTCTAGCAACTCAACAATTAACGGGAAGTTATGTGATTAAGTGATTAATGTAACTTGAATTGGGTTTGTGCGACAAGAGAAAGGATATTTAAATTTCCTTTAAAATGTACTTGCATGAAGAATAAGGGTGGGCGAGGGGCTCAAACAATGGTGGAAGGAAGCAGACACTGTGATTGAGGGCGGGGTGTGGATGTTGTAATCATGAAACCCTATCATAAACATTATTGTAAATCACATGCCTCAAATAAAACTGCTAACTAAACTGGGGCTGGAGCAATAGCACAGCAGGTAGGGTGTTTGCCTTGCACGCGACCAACCCGGGTTTGATTCCCAGCATCCCATATGATCCTCTGAGCACCGCCAGGGGTGATTCCTGAGTGCAGAGCCAGGAGTAACCCCTGTGCATGGCGGGGTGTGACCCAAAAAGCAAAAAAAAAAAAAAAAAAAACCCAACTGCTAACTTAACTAAAAAAGAGAGAAAATATAACAAGGAGACCACGCTTCGTTACCAAATATGATTTTAGCATTTCCTTCCCCATCTGCAAGGTGTGTTTATATTTCACAAACTTAATTAAAAATTGGTGCATCATTTTATTTTTCCAACCCTCCGTGTAGTTTTGTTTTTAAATGTTTTCCCAAATGACCTATGTATAAGAATAAGCATCATAATGCCATCTTATATACAAAGAGTTTTAGAATTTGTTAAATTCATCTTAAATGAATGCTTAAGACACAGTCCTCATTAAATAAATAAGATTTGAGACAATAAAAAACAAATACAGGATTGGAGAGAGTAGAGTGGGTAAGGCACTTGCCAGCCCCAGTTCAGTCCCCAGCACCCCATATAAGCACAGCCGGGAGTGATCCCTGAACACTGCTGGGTGTGGCCCCCAAACAAACAAACATACTTGGAGCTGAACTTTTCTCTGTCTTTCCACTGTCACCATCCTCAAGAGATTTTTTGGGGGGGAGGGGCTTTTGGGATCACACCCGGCGAATGCACAGGGGTTACTCTTGGTTCATGCACTCAGAAATTACTCCTGACAGTGCTGGGGGACCATATAGGATGCTGGGAATTGAACCTGGGTTGGCTGGGTGCAAGGCAAAAACACCCTACCCTCTATGCTATCACTCCAGCCCGAGATTCTTGATCAATGTTTTAGAGGACACATCTGTGTGGGGGAACAGTTTTTCCCCAGTGCACCGAGACATGTTGCACACCGGGTCCGGGCAAACACGGGGCAAAGAATGACTGGTGTGCAGAGAAACCACTTTGGGAGATAGCCCAGGGCTGTTCACTTTATTGCCAAATACGCACATACTTTATAGAGGGTCTCAGCTTAAGAAGCATTACAGACCTACCACTTTTCCAACTCTGCCTTGCACCGGCCCAATCCCAGTGAGGGCTAGCTGCTGCAGTTAGGTGACAACTCTTAGGAGTTGGGTGAGACTCAAGGCCAGATACCTGGTGCTTGTAAAATGCACCCAGACACTCCCTACTGGGTCACTACGCAGGAACAGGTCTTGTCTGCTATGCAGAGACAGATCTATCTGCTCTGAGGCCTACTGCCATGCTCCACACATCTGACTGCATCTTTCATTGGCTACAATTCATCCTCATCACAAGTGCCAAGAACCTCGGCTGACCATCCCTTCATCGGGCGCAGTCCTGCGCCAGCTTCTGAACAAGCTCCTCCCACTGGCTTCCTTAGCCCCGCCTCAGTTCCCCAATCTGAATTACTGTTCTCCCTAATGTCCCAACACGTGGAGGCACCCGTCCTTTCTGAGGATCAAGCTTCGCTAGCTAATTCATGTACTTCTTCCTCACTTGGGGTCATCCCCCCTCACTGCCTCATTTCTTCCTCTCAGATAATCCAATCCAATCAGTCTTGATGCAAAACCAACCTCTTTTATACATTTTCTAACTGCTGTGTCTTTTCACTAAGACTATCCTTCTGGGTATACCTATAATTTCCAGTTTTGTACTGCAACTCGCAACGTGCTGTCACGGACGATCTTGCATGATATCAGGTGAGTCTAACTAATCTAATTAGAAAGAAAAGTTTTGAGCCAGAGAGATAGCTCAACAGGAAGACACGTGATTTGTATGAGGGAGGGCCAAAGTCCATCCCCAGCACTGCATGGTTCCCAGAGAAGTGCCAGGAGTGAGCCCTGACCCCACCAGGTGTAGCCTAAAAACTAATAAAATTTAACTTAAAATGAAGTAGGGTTTTTGGCTTGTTTCTTCACATAGCACCAAACTCAGTATATAGTCCCAATATGTATCACCATTATCATTTTTGTTAGGTCCAATCATACATAATACTAAATCTTCCTGTTTTAAAACTTCCATATTTTAAACAGAATTTTTCTTGAAATGAAAATAACTTGAACCCTCATTACCTAATCTTGATATGAAAAGTCGATTCTGGGAGGCACATAAATATTAAATAAAAGAATAAGGCAGTGAAGCAATTTTAGGATCACTACAGGTTTTATTACATAAACATTTTAATATCCGAAGGGGTAGCTGGTCTGCAGTTTTGCTTCTTATTTTCACAGAATGTCAAGTATCTGTAGAAATGATCTAAGAATGATTTTTGAAACAAACAATTCCCCCATCCCACCAAAACAACCCGTGGCCTCGGTTTTCCAACCAGATTCCTGAGAAAAATAATAGATCTTATTTTACAGTGCCATACATACATTTTGAAGATATAAAAAAAGGACAGATTTCCAAAACATGAGTCTCCATTTTTAACAATGTCCTGTAAAAATACAATAAGTCTGCCCATCAGTCTGCCCCTGGCTATTTAAATATCCAGTTTGCCAAAAACAAAACTTAAAGCTAAGCAAAGATATGCAAAACACATTAATCTTGCAGCAACACAATATCAACGTCGTCATGAACCCCTTGTAAAAGCAGTTCTCCTGTGTAGGTCACAATCTTCCTTTTTTTCGCAGCTTTGAGAGTTCCCACGAGGGCTTCAAAGAGGTTGGCACATTTGTCATCTCGGAAGAGAACCCCAAATTTCACACTTAACTTCCCATCAGCATCTAATGTGAGAAAACACAGTGTTAGCACATGCAAAGTCTGTCTCCTTGCCCTTATGTTCAGCAGATTTGCATAATCTTTATAAATGCTGAACAATGATTTAACCAGGAATTACAAATTCAAGCCAACAGTCAAATTCAGTCCACTGATTTCCCTGAGTCAAAAAATGATGAACCAGGGGTGAGAGAGATAGTACAGCATTTGCCTTGCATGTGGCTGACCCGGGTTGGATCTCTGGTATCTGGTCCCCTGAAAGCTGCCAGGAGAGATTCCTGAGTGCAGAGCCAGGAGTTACCCCTGAGCATCTCTGGGTGTGGCCCAAGAACAAAAGAAAAGAAAAGAAAAGAAAAGAAAAGAAAGAAAAAATGAAGTAAAAACAAAGAGTCCTCTTGACCTTAACATTATCTGAACAGAAACTGCATGGAAACCAAAGAACATTTATAGAAGCCAAAAATGCTCAGGCCCTACCCTTGCACACTCTACGTACACATTACTGTTTTTTTTAAAATTTTTTTTCCTTTTGTGGGGAGTCACTAAGCGATGCTCAGGGGTTACTCCTGGGTCTGCATTCAGGAATCACTTTTGGCAGTGCTGGGGGACCATATGGGATGCCGGGGATTGAACCGGGGTCGTCTGCAAAGCAAACACCCTACCCATTGGCTTTTAATTAGGAGGATTGTTGTTGAATGGATTAAAGTAACACGAGAGAACTCCACCTTTAGAAGCAGTGTTTCTCTTAGTGCGTTTTAAAAGCACTCAACCCAACTCCCCACCCCACCCCCACCTCCCCCACTTCAGTGAAGAATTTGGGGTATTAGAAGTAGGGGGAAGTTGGGGCGGGAAAACAACTAGATTTACCAAGAGCGCTACATTTTCTAGCTTGGAGGCCAGTTTTTGAACATGAAGGTTAAAAACTAAGGGAGGCTGGAGGAGATAAGGCATTGCCTAGCCAACAGCCAATCCCAGTTCAACCCCCAGCATCACATATGGTTCCCTGAGCACTGCCAGGAATAACCCCAGGGCACAGAGCCAGGAGTAAGCTCTGAGCACAGCTGGACAGCTGGGGATGGTCCCCAAACAAAAACAAAACAATAAAACACTTTATAGTTTGTTTCTTTATACAAACAAAATTTCAAACTGTGGCAAGACATGACAGAAAAGTAAAGGCCTACTACTGAGTTAAAGAAGTGACATACTGCCTGATTCCAAATAAATGATGCAGCGACATACTGCATGATTCCAAATTCTTTTATACAGTGGGGGATAGGTCTTTGGGTCTCACCCTGCAGTGCACAGTGCTCACTCCCAGTCATGCTCAAAGAATCATATGTGTGTATGTGCGTGTGTGTGTGTGTGTGTGTGTGTGTGTGTGTGTGTGTTACCGAGGACCCAACGAGATGCTTCGTGAAAGGCAAACAACTTAACCCCTCTATATTCTGTCTCTGTCTCCGTCTCTCTCTGGATATATGGCATTCTAGAAAATTCCAAACTTTAGAGATAATAAGATCACTGGTTTTCAGGGGTAGGGGAGAGGTGAACACACCGAACACAGAGGATTTTTAAAGGAATGAAGAGGCTGCAGGATCCTATGATAAGAGATACAGTTTCCTTTATATTTGTTCAAATCAGAGCAGGCACAACTATAAGAAGGAACTTTAATATAAGCTACAAACCCTGAGTGATAATGTGACAACATAGAGTTATTAATTCTAACAAAAGTGCCACTCCGATAAGGCATGTGAATGAGGGATGCTATGCACGTGTGGGGCCAGAGTTTATGGGAAATCTCTCTTCTTCCAACCTGTATTCTAACCCTTAAGATGTTCAAAAGAAAACCTCAGATATTGGAGTAGGGTGGGGGTTTGTGCCACACCTGGCAGTGCTCAGGCACTATTCCTGGCTCTGTGCTGAAAAGTGAGCCTGTAGTAGTACTCAGAGTACCATGTGCCATTCTGAGGACCAAACCAGGGTCAGCCACACATAAGGCAGGAGCCTTCAACCCTGTACTAATACTAACTCTTGGTCCTTTAAATCTGTTAAATTTTTTCAGGTGAACACAGAGTGGATCTGTGTTTAAAAAATAAATCAATCAACTGAAAACTCAAGAGCTAAAGATGAACCTCCCGCTGGGGTTTTGTATCTGCTTGTCCAAGGGCTTGAACCCCTGCCTGCTTCCCTCTCTTTCCTCTCAAAGCTGACCAAGAGGCTGGTCATTCCAGTGAGAGGCACCAGGCCATTGTCCAGCGTTCCTGAGTCGCTCGACCCAAGGCTTAACAGATTTCTCTGTTGCGCGATACACTAGAGACAGAAAAAAGAGCACTTACTAGATCCCTTTCTAGAAACACTTGCAAGTTTTCAGAGAAGTTGCTTTAATTCCCACGAGGAAAGAAGTAGACACTAAACAAGCAAATCGCGCTGATCAAACATCAGGATGTTGTCAACAGCAGAAATCCTGCATCCGAGAGTTCGGAATACAAGATGACTCAGAGCTACAACAATGAGAGGAAACTTCTGGACTTTACAAGAAGATCGGTTGGAAGTGTAGTAGTACACTGGGCAGGGTGCTTGCCTTGCGCAGCTGACCGAAGTTGGAACCCCAGCATCCCATATGGTCCTCTGAGCCTGCCAGGAATGATGACTTGTGAGCACAGTGTCAGGAGTAAGCCCTGAGCACCACTGGGTATGTCCTAAAAATACCACAAAGGGGAATATAAGAGTCTGGGAGGAGCTGGAGCAATAGCACAGCAGGTAGGGTGTTTGCCTTGCACATGGCCTACCCGGGTTCAATTCCCAGCATCCCATATGGTCCCCCGAGCACCGCCAGAAGTGATTCCTGAGTGCAGAGCCAGCAGTAACCCCTGAACATCACCCAGGTGTGACCCAAAAAGCAAAACAAAACAAAACAAAACAAAAGAGTCTGGGAGATACCTCAAGAGATAGAGTATATGTCTAGTATGTGAGACACCCCGAGCTCAACAGTATAGCAGGACACATACCCCCAAACAATGCAAGGGTGGTCTTAGTGACCCCAGCATTGTTGAGAGTGGCCTTAAGCCCAGTCCTGGGCTCCCCAGCACTGCTGCGTATAATCCCCATAAAGAAATAAAATAAAAGGAAGGATGGCACAGAGTTTTTAAAAAAAAAAAACCTAGCAAAGGCTTGGAGAGACAGCTCAAAGCTAAGGACAGACTTTGCATGCAGGACACCTGGGTTTAATTCTCCGCACTCAATACTTTCATTGTTTTCTTATTTTTTGGGCCACATGTGGCAGTGTTCAGGGGTTACTCCTGGCTCTGCATTCAGGGATCACTCCTGTCAGTGCTCAGGGGACCATGTGGGATGCTGGGATCGAACCTGGATCAGCCACGTGCAAGACAACATTACCTGCTATACTATGATTTGAGTAGATTTGATTCTTTTCTTTTCTTGCTTTTTGGGTCACACCACCTAGCAATGCTCAGGGGTTACTCCTGGCTCTGCACTCAGGAATTACTCTTGGTGGTGCTCAGGGGACCATATGGGATGCTGGGGATTGAACCTGGGTCAGCCACGTGCAAGGCAAACACCTTTCTTGACACTGAGTGGTTCCCCCAAGAACAGCATCCCTTAAGCACCACTGGGTTGGTCTAAAATATCCAAAAAAAAAAAAGCAAACCTGAATGTTTTCCTTCTACTTTAACTTGTGGGGGTTGGGGAGCGGGAGGATGAGGTGAGGGGTACTGCTGCTTAGGGCTTCCTCCTGGCACTGTCCTTAGAGTTCACTCCTGGCAGTGATGGGACCATATGCAGTGTCAGGGATCAAATCAGGGTCAGACATGTGCAAGGTAGGTGCCTTCCCGGCAGTGTTTTAATAATTATAATAATAATCTCAGGCCCTATTTTACTAATTTTATGGTTATCATCTTCCAATAAAGTGGAGTGTGTGGCCCCATAGAAAAGATAGTTTTAAAGGCTCATGCACTTGTCTCCCACTAGTCTCCAGCCCAATAATTTGTATGCACTCAAAATGAATTATTATGGGGCTGGGGAGAGGGTTCAAAGGCCTGGGATTCATGCTTTAAATGTGGGTGCCCCAAGTTGAATGCTGGGTACTGCATGCATGGCCCCCTGAACCGCTTTGGGTGTAGATTTCACACCACCACCTCCCTGCTGAAAAGTAAGAGAAATCAGGGCCACGGGTGTGGCTCAGTAGCAAGTTGAAACCTCAGTTCAATTCCTGTCACCACAAATAAATGGGGGATAGAAGGCGGGGGGGCCAAAATCTTGCTACACCTGGAGGCATAAGAGCTCTCTCCTGGATGTTCTGCCCAAGCATCTCAGAGTCCTGCCCTGCTAAGTCCTTTTTCTACAGAATTGGATTCAAGCATTCCCTTCTCTGAGAGGTTTCAAGAAGTTCACTGTAATTTCTTCTTCCAGAGTTGATTCCATATCAGAGGCCAGAGACGTAGCTCAAAGGGCCAGAGTGCATGCACTGCAAGCCCAACGTCCAGGTCTTATCCCAGCACTGCATGGACCCCGAGCTCCAGCAGAAGTGACCCCTTGGGGGCTGGAGCAATAGCACAGCAGGTAGGACGTTTGCCTTGCACGCGGCCAATGCGGGTTCGATTCCCAGCATCCCATGCGGTCCCTCGAGCACCGCCAGGAGTAATTCCTGAGTGCATGAGCCAGGAGTACCCCTGTGCATTGCCGGGTGTGACCCAAAAAGCAAAAAACAAAAAACAAACAAAAAGAAATGAGCCCTAAGCCAGAACCAGGAGTAGATGCTGAGCTCCGCTGGGTGTGGCCCAGAAACCCAAAAGAAATGATAAAATTAAATGGAGAACATGTCTATCAAAGCATTCACCATCAATTACAATGATAATCACTATCATTTATTAAGTATGTGTCATGTTGCTGGAACTGTCCAATGCATTTTATAGTCATTAAAATTTAATACATTAATTTTGCTTCAATTACTAAGAGAAAATTGATCCAAGAACCATCCTTTTTTTTTTGTTCCAATTAAACTGCCAGTTCACCATGTACTATAAGAAACATCCTATAGAAGATTTTGAAGTATGGAAAAATGGGGTCTTTAATATCATTGAAATAGAAGGTGATTATTTTATTAGTAAGAAAAACAAGGCAGAGAAATGTTTGATAAAGTTTCCAAGCTCACACAGCAGTTACCAAAAAAGAGGAGCTGGCATTCACCCCCATGGCCCCTCATAGCCCCCAACCCTAACCACTTTTCAGCACGGACTTCTAGTCCATCTAGAGCCTCTGAGCTGAGACGGAATTTTGCTCAATCTCACATTTCCTGCACTTGAATACACAAATAGCACTTGAGAAATATTTGTTGAAGGAATGAATATAAATCTCCAAATAATCTTCAACCACGCCATCATTTTCTACCAGATGAGAAATCACTGTAAAAAAATTTTTTTACTTCCAAAGAAACAGGTAAAACCAAATTCATCCTTATCAACTTCATCTAAGACATCCTAGATCAATTGGTCTCATATCAGTCATCAGAGTCAAAATGCAGATTGGTCAACATTATTCTGGGGGCAACTCAAGTAATTAATGATTACATGTCAGTAGACAACCCTTTTCCATGGATGCTTTCCAACTCAATTAAGTAATGTATTACCAGGACCAGGGAAGTCAAGAGGCCTGGTGAAGTTGCAGTGTTCCAAGTATTTTCACCCTCATAGAAGGAATAATAATTACTCTGAAGTCTTCCAGTTTGTAAAGCTGCTAATTTCGAAGAGACATTTCAGTTTATCCTAGTAGAATAATGATACTATCTAGTGATGTAGAGGTTAGACTTCTGTTTTATTTTGTTTTATAGAGATCACCTTTGGTACTACTGGGGCCACTAGGGTCAGACCTGCAGAGCTCAGAGGGCTGTGCAGTGCCTGGGATTGAATTCAGGGAGTCACACATGCTAGACATTTGCCCCGTCTTTTTTGTTTGCTTTTTGAGTCACACCTGACGATGCTCAGGGGTTACTCCTGGCTTTGCACTCAGGAATCACTCCTGGCGGTGATCGGGGGACCATCTAGGATGCTGGGAATCGAACCCGGTTCAGCCGCCTGCAAGGCAAACGTCCTACTCGCTGTGCTATTGCTCCAGCCCGTTGCTTCCCGTCTTGAGTTATCCTCGACCCTCAAAAAGTGCAAGGTTTTAATGCAAGTTAAACCAGACCAATGACTACTAAGCTGACATGGAGAAAGAGTCAAGAGAGAAGAAAATCCTACAGATCTTCACAAAGACACCTTTAAAACGTTTAACAATACAGGGCCAGAGAAATAACTCAATGGGCTGAGCACATGCTTTATATTTTGGGAGGCCCGAGTTGAATCCTCAACTTATGTATTTGCCAGCATCACAGCAGTCATTCTCCATATATCTATACATTATGTTTGTAAGTCATTTGGTTCATTCGGTTATTAAAAGTTGTCTCTATCCAACGCTATTGTTATGTATGTAGGAAAATGTGGTATGTGTGGACAAATCTCAACACTTTCTTTTATGGTTACAATTGCATTAAGCTTGAAAGTAAAAAAAAATGATTGGTTCAGGACCTTTTCAAAATCAGAGATAACTGTATACTCAAAATAATATTTATAATTCTACAGAGTAACCAATGTTCTTAAAGGCATTGAAAACAAAGCTGAAAGTGTTAAAACTGTCCATCTATATTTCAAAACAGTAAAATATTATTTGCCTTTCTTCTCTGTTGATAAGGCACATTTCTTTTTCAACTTTAAGCAGTTCTAGACCTATTCTTCTTTAAGGGAAAATGCTTCGTGATTTGTTAATAAACTTCAATGCATTTCTACATTAAAGTAAAATCACTAAATCACTGCTTCATTTGAAAGACATTTTGACCCATCTGTTGTTTCCCCTTAATTGCGTGTCTATTTTCATCTCTATTACATTGTAGAAAAAGATCAGTGGAAAAAGAGTAAATACGAAGCAAAGAGAAATGATTTTAGAACTTTTTTTTCATACAAGTCTCTTATTCATCATATTTAATTCCTGTTATTACACATATGTTATTAATTATTCATGGTATTGTATTATATCTTTTTATATGAAAGCATATATATATTTACCATTTACCTGAGTCAACAGGTTAAGCGGCATGTATAAAACAAATAACACTCATAACTCACTAACCTATTTAATTCTCTAATAAGAAAAAAATATACAGAGTGATTCTAGTTTTACATCTTACATAAAAACATTTCATCAAGGATGCCCTCTATTAAATAATAACTTCATAATACTATTTTATGGCTGTAGTGGCAAAGTATCATCAGTGAGTGATTAAAACAATCAAAATTTAATTTCTATAACTGTACCTATGTTTATGGAGTACATAACACCAAAGTTTGACAGGGTTAGCTTCTTCAGAGGACATGAGGAAGATGCTGCTTCAGACTCCCCTCCTTAACTTGTTAATGACCTTCTGTGTCTTTACATTGACTTTCATAGCTGACGTTCTTGCCAATACTTTCCTGTCTGTCTCTGTGAATTACTAGTTAGTCCTACCCAAGGGCTACATATTTCCCCTTTTACTTGAATTAAATCTTTTTAAAAAGGAGATATGGGTCAATGTCTATCTTTGCCTCTGTCAAGCTAGTTTATATAGAGTTTCCCAAACTGCTTCCCAAAGTTAGTAGTTTGGGTACCAGCTTGGGACTGTTGATCTTTTGATATTCTTAGAATGGCCTTTGCTAGAAACTCTTCTCCCAAGTCATCCAAACCTGCTTTGGGTCTGCAATTCTGCATCTCATGGTTTTCTGGTCTCCTCAAGCTCTGTCTTAAAAGTTTTCATGAAATTGAACTGGTTCAGATACCAGATAATGTTTTCTGGAACACACATTACCAGTCACTTTTCCCCCACTGTTCCTTTTCTCTCTCTGCATGCAACGTCTGTGATTAACTTCACATTCTTAACCCTGTGATCCTCACAAATGGCTTTTATAAAAAGCTTCTCCACTGTGCTCCCAAAACTTAATCTGCCTGTCTCCTTTTGAATCTCTGGATTTAAGGCTCATTTAAAATCCTTCCGTTAGCTCTTAGCCTTGGGCAATATTTTTACTTTTTCATTCCCTAAGCTTTCTTCTTCTTCAGAATTATTATTTTTTTTTTCTTGATTTGCTTCCTGCCTCTGAACTTCCTGATCCTGCCTCTTCTACATCTGTTTTTGTTTTTGTTTTTTTTTTTTTTTGCTTTTTTTGGGGGGGTCACACCCAGTGATGCACAGGAGTTACTCCTGGTTCATGCACTCAGGAATCTCTCCTGGCTGTGCTCGGGAGACCATATGGGATGCTGGGAATTGAACCTGGGTCTGCCACGTGCAAGGCAAACGCCCTACCCACTGTGCTATTGCTCCATCCCCTTTACATCTGTTTTAGTTTGATAGTCCTCTAATTTTTCTCCAAATAACAAGCAGCAACAATGCAGGAAACTATTCTTTGTCTTTCTAGTTAAGACGTTATAGAAAATTTTAAACCATCAATATGTGACATAGATGATCTCCTTTTACTGCTAAAATAAAGAGAGCTGAGGGACAAGCTGATAGTTGGAGAAAGGATCTTAATAGTAGTAAGCATCAGACTGGAAGATGATGGATTCTTCACATAGAGTACCATCATACCTGCATATTACTGAAGAGTCTTACTTAGGAAAATATCCAGGAAGTTTGTTTTTCAGAAAGAGCAGGTTGTACTTTCATGGGCACCTGGGTGGTCAATAAATACCCTAACGCTGGTCCTCTAACTCATTTCTGTTTAGCATTTTTAAGTCTAAATATTATGTTCCAATACAGGATTTGAGGGGAAGCACATAATAAGGGAAACAAACATTCTTTATATTTTCAACAGCCCCATATAAGGGCAGCTTGCTGGCTTTGTGTTTTTTGGGGGAATTGAGTACTGGGAGCCATGGCTTCCAAGTGTGGCTCAATTTTGCTATTATAACAGAGGTTTGGGTATTAATCTGGTGCCATTATTCTCATTAAGGAAATGCCCGGACTAAAAAAAACATTATAGTGGAAAGTAAACGTCGTACTGATATAAGGGAATGAAAGGTGGAGTCCCACGTGAACTAGTTAATTTAATTTGTCCTTTTAAATCTTGCCTGCAGAAAAGGCCTTCAATAAAAATAAATAATAGGATGGCTGGGGATGGCAGGCAGCAGAGATAAAAGGAATCCCCCAACCAGGCTTTTTTCTCTCTCTGCACCCTCACCTATGAACAGACAGATGACAGGACAGCAGGGGTGGTGCCTGCATGCCGTGGCCTTAGTCAAGGAAATCCAAGGGACAGGGAGCCACTGGGGTTCAGTCCTAGAGAGGCCCAGTGACATGGTACAAAGCAACAGGACTCAGGACACAGGTGACAGAGGTTCAAGCACACTAGGAAAGCAAACAGAGAATAGCGTTGCAACAGACTTGGCCATCGTTTACTAGAAAAGACCAGACAAGGGCAAAACTTAGAACATAATATACTAGATCTGGCATTGAGGAATAGGGTGAATGATGTGGTGCACAGGTAAAAAGAAAAGGCCTGGATATTGGGGAGGGACCCAGATTCATTTATTTGAAATCTTTCATACAATTCTCAAGAGCCCGTGAGTTCAGGGTGAAATCCTCTTCCACTCTAACAGCATGAAGAAGAGAATATATCAAAGGCTGACTATCAAAAAATAATGTTTGGTTA
>JAOXYA010023490.1:0-13337 GCA_028565675.1 Sorex palustris | reverse complement strand
GGTGGGGAGGGAGGAAGGAAGGAGGGAGGGAGGGTGGAAGGGAGAGAGAGGGAAGGAAGGAAGGAAGGAAGGAAGGAGAGAGGGAGGAAAAGAAGGAAGAAAGGAAGGGAGGAAGGATGGAGGGAGAGAGGGAGAGAGGGAAGGAGGGAAGGAGGGAAGGAAGGAGAGGGGGAAGAAGGTGGGGAGGGAGGAAGGAAGGAGGGAGGGAGGGTGGAAGGGAGAGAGAGGGAAGGAAGGAAGGAAGGAAGGAAGGAAGGAAGGAAGGAAGGAAGGAAGGAGGGAGGGAAGGGAGGAATGGAGGAGGGGAGGGAAGGAGGGAGGGTGGACAGAGTAGCTGAGGCCTACGTGGTCCTCCTTTGAGGTCGCCATCATCATCACCTTCGCTCTTTTCCATCCGCCTTGCAGGCCCAGGGCTTAGTCCTGGTTCGCGCTCGGGCAGGGCTCGGACCGTCCCCCTGCCGGGCCCCAAGTGGTGCGGCCGCGCCTCCCCCGCACACTAGCTCTCCTGCCGCACCCCTGCAACCCACTCTCAGCCCTCCTACCTATGGCCACGGGCAGGGCCGCTCACCTCTTCACGGTCCAGGAGGTGGTGAAGTAGATGATGCTGGTGTTGGCCAGCTCCCTGATCATGGCCGCCCGGTTGGCCGGGCTGATGCTCCAGAGCAGGCTGGCGTGGCTCTTGATCTTGACCAGGACGATGTCCTCCGGCCTGTAGTTGGCCAGGAACTGCATGGCTGACTGGGCGAGGCGGGGCGGCCGGGGTCAGGGCGGGTGCCCCTCTGGCCTCACGGCCCGCCCCTGCCTCCTGCCCCGTGCCCTGAAGGCCAGCGTCCTCCTGCCCCCCAGAGACTTGGCCAAGCCCAGTGGCTGCCGCTGCAGGGGCCGGGGAGAGGCCCGGGGGCTGGGGGCACGCTCACGGCACAGCATGTACTGCAGGGTCCAGGAGCCGGGGGACAGGCTCACTGGGTACTGCAGGGACCTGGAAGTGGGGGCTCCTGCTCACCAGGTACTGCAGGGGCTTGGGAGCCAGGGGACAGGTTCACCGGGTACTGCAGGGGCCCAGGAACCGGGGAATAAGCTCACCGGGCACGGCAAGGACCTGGGTGGCGGGGGGTGGGGTGGGGGCACGCTCACTGGGTTCTGCAGGGGCCCGGGTCTGGGGGGCACGCTCACCGAGTGCAGCGCATACTGCTGGGTAAGCTGGTCGTAGGCGGCTTCAGAGAAGGGAATGAGGTTCTGCTGCTGGGAGCTCATGGTGAACAGGGTCTGGGGGGACGAGGCCGTGGTCAGGGCAGCGGTGAGAGCCCAGCGCAGGGCCCTGAAGGAGCCTCGGGACCCGGCCACGCCAGGCGGCCCTCCACGGGTAGGCCGCTGAGCCAGGCGCCCCTGGGAGCGGGCCGCGGGGAGGCGGGTGGGGTGGGTGGGTGCGGGAGGTGGGCGGCAGAGGGGCCCAGCCGGGACGGTCGCCCCAGCCACCTCATAACCGTTGATGGCGATCTTGACGGACACGTCCAGGGGCTGGTTGGTGACGCCGCCCACCGTCTTCAGCAGGGACATGAAGACCAGCGGGAACCACATGAGGAAGACCAGGGCGAAGGTGATCACGCCCCCGACTCCGTACTTCACCACCTTCTTCTTCTTCCGGCCGGGGGGCTGCGGGTATTTCTGCAGGACAACGGGGCCGGGCGGGTCAGGGCCGGGTGGGGGGAGGGAACCCGCCCCACCCGCCTCTGCTTGGGTGCCCAGGGCTGGGCGGGGCCCACCTTCTCCGACTCCTGCCAGCACTTCATGATGAAGATGTTGGCGTAAATGTCCTCCAGGCAGATCCAGTTGGACAGGCTCAGGGCCGTGTCCGTCCACATCCAGCCGATGACCGCCCTCAGCTCCAGGAGGAAGGGGATAAAGCGGAAACTGGGGGGGAGGAGGGGTGGACACTGGGACACTGGTCCCAGGACACTGGATGCAGCCCTGCCCTGCCGTGACCACAGCCCTGCGGATGTCCATCCTGACCGGCCCACCCCCTGGCACCGGGCCTGGTAGGAAGACCCTGACCGTAAGCGAGTGGGCACCCGGGGCTGGGTGAGCCAGTGGTCAGGACACTGTGGGGACTAGTGGGGGGGGCGGTCACTGTCTGGGGAGGGGTGAGAGGCAGCCGGTCACTGCCGGGGCAGCGGCCGTGGGGGTCCAGGAGAGGGAGGATGGGCCCAAGGGTGGGGGGACAGCAGCGGCATGGAGTGACTCTCCCCCACGAGGGAACCAAGGCTCTGCCCCCGCCCAGGTGGAGGCCCCGTGGGCTCCCTGGAGGAGGAGGCAGGGGAAGGTAAGGGCCCAGGGTGCAGGAAGACGACCCACAGAGACCCGAGTGTGCATCGGGAAGGACGCGGCCACAGCTGCCTCTCGGGGACGCGCCCCCATGCTGGGGAGCCGGGCCCCCTCACCCCTTGAACAGCATGAGGTTGACGAGGTTGAAGCCCTTGGTGAGGAAGTTGCCGAGGTTGCGGGTGGGGTAGCCGCACTTGATCTGGTAGGCGGAGAGGGCGAAGTAGACGCACTTCACCAGGTACCACACCTGCGCCACCCAGTTCAGGCTGAACCTCCTGCAAAGGCCCGGCCGGGGCGTGGGTGGGGGCCTCGGGGACCCCCGCTCACGGGCTCACAGCCGCCGAGCAGGGGAGGCTGGGGGTGGGGTGGGGAGGAGGGTCAGGGCCCTTCCCGGGGGGCCGAGGGGGCACCTGGATCCCCTTCGCTTCCCGAGAAAGGCGCATCTGAGCCGCCTCTGAGATGCCGGGCGGTCAGTGGGGGCTCCCCCTCTCTCCAGGGGTGCGTCAGGGGTGCAGACAGCTCCCCACCATTCCCCTGGGGTACCCGGGGGCTCCTCTCAGGGACGGGATGAGCCCACCAGCAGGGCGGGGCAGCGGGCGCCCGCCGCCTCGGGCTCAGGGAGCGGGTACCTCTCGGTGACGCCTGGCATGATGAAGAAGACCCAGAAGTGGGTGCCCACGACGAGGATGACCTGGAACAGGCACTTGCCGAACAGGGTCTTCTGCAGGTAGAGGGCGCGGTCCACCACCATCGTGCCGAACTGGATGAGCACCATGGCCAGGAAGGCCTCGGGCACCTTCTCCTCGGACAGCGACTCCGCCAGGTCAGCTGCCGACATTTTTTTCTACCGGGGCCAGGAAGGGAGGGGGAATGTGCCCCGCGCCAGGTAACCCCCAGCCTCCGCGTCCCCCAGCCCCAACCCCCAGCGTCCCTCAGGGCCCTCCCTCAGCTCCCGAACCTCGGGTCCCAGTGCCTGTTACCCTCCTGCCTCGGACGGGCCCCTGGGTCCTGTTCTAGCATCTCCCACCCCGGAAAACTGCCCAGGCCCCGGCTCTGGGCCCACCCTGGCGCCCTCCAACCCAGGCTGCGGCTGGCGGCTCTGGGCCCATGTCTGCCCTGCTGTGGCAGACGCTGTCTGCCCCCTGAGCATGGACAGTCCCGGAACACTGGTGGCCATATGGCCTCGCCCAGGCCCAGAGCTGAGGGCACACCACCTTGCTCCAGGGCGTCCTGGGTTTGGGGGCCCAGACCTCGGCGGGCCCTCGTGGGTCAGGGACAGAGGCAATGGCCCCTCCGTGAAGGCCCAGCCTGCCTGTGCCCAGCAGGAGAGGACAGAGCCGCTCCGATGGGCCAGGCCCACCAGGAAGGAGCAGTGGTCACTCCTTAAACCCCTGGCGCAGGGCAGGTGGCCACTCAGCTATCTGGAAGGCCAGGAGGAGCCCGAGCGATAGTAAGGTGGGAAGGGCACTGGCCTTGCATGTGACCAGCCCAGATTTGATCCCTGACCTCGCACAGGGTCCCCTGAGCCCCGCCAGGTCACCCCGTTCTCCTCGAGCACCCCTGGGGGTGACCCCCAAACCCAAAAAAAAACAATAGAGGAAATGAAAGAAAAAAGGAAGCCTTGGCGAGCCAGCCAGCCTGTCAGTGAGGACTCGGGTGTCCCAGGGCTGGGGCGCCAGTGTCCTGAGCCCCACCGGGCTGCACTGGGCAGCAGTAGCCTTACCCCAAAGGCCTCGTAGCCCAGGAGGACGATGGCGAAGTTGAGCGCCTCCACCAGGAAGGTGATGGCGTAGACGTCGCACCTGGAGCTGGCCAGTGGGTGCGTGAGGTTGAAGAAGAACTGGCGGATGGGCCGGTACACCTGCAGGGCCCTGCGGGAGGGACGACGGGGGTCAGACCCAGCAGCAGGACGGGGTTGGGGGGGGACCCCGCCAGCTCCGCCCAGGAGGCTCCTGGCCACCCCCCAGCCCCAGGGCTCCACCCAGAGGCCAGTGGGAGGCCACGATTTGCCCAAGGCGGCCGCTCGGTGGGGGACCTTCCCCGCACCGGAGCCCCGGAGCCCTGGGCCAGAGGAGGGTGCAGATGTGAGGGGATGGGGAGAGGCAGGGCTGAGAGGCAGCGGGGACTTTCCCGGTGAGAGCAGTGCCAGGAGGATGAGGCGCCGGGAAGGGGAGGTTGAGCGGGCCGGGGCAAGGCCGGGCAGAGTGAGGGTGTCCGGGAGGCCGCGCCCGGGCCCGTCACCTCCGCGTGAGCATCTTCTTGAGGATGATCAGGATCTTCTTCAGCATCTTCCTACTGAGCTTCTGGCGCAGGGGGAACTTCCTGAGCCGCTGGCACAAGCTTCTGGGCTTCTGCTCTTGGGGAGGTTCTGGGACGGTGGGGACAGAGGGGACAGTGGGGACGGAGGGGACGAGGCACAGAGCAGCCCTCGCCCAGCTCCAGAGGGGCCAGGAGGGACTGGCCAGCAGGTGGGCTCTGCCCGGCACTGCAGCCCGGGGCGAGCCTGGTGGGTGGGCGCCTGCAGGTGGATGGGACCCTGACCGCGGGCCCTCCCTGCCCAGCCGGGCCCTCCCGCAGCCCCTGGAAGACTTGCCTCGGGCTGAGGCCAGGGGGCGCCTACCTTTGCTCGCCGCTCCAGGCTGTCCCTTTCGCCTCCAGAAAGCCCAGCGGGGAGCAGCCGGGGGCAGCCCCTGGGCGCTGGGGCCCTGCAGCGCCTGCCGCGAGAGCTGGTCCCCCGCGGACGCCCCTTTGCCGCCCTTTCGACGCCGGCCCTTTCTCTTCGTCTTGCCGGACGCCTTGCCCGGTGGCTTCTGGTCCCACAGCCCCAGGCCCTGACGGGGAGGCAGAGGGGAGGCGGGTGGGAGGAGGCTCACCGGGCACTGCCCTGGGCAGGGGGCTGTGGGCGAAGCCCAGGGCCAGGCGCCTCCTCCCTGGGCCCACCTGGAGCCCAGGTGGGTTGCGGGCGGAACCTGCACCTTCGTGGTGCAGAGGGGTGTGCGGTGGGGGGTACATGCGGTGTCGCGTGCATGCGGTCAGCGTGCATGCATGTGGGGTCCACGGCGCATGTGCAGGCCGGGCATGGGGCCGGCGCGGCCGCACCTTCATGGTGGCGCGGTGGAAGAAGAGCACCAGCAGCTGCAGCAGGTCGCAGAGCGCGTAGCCGTCCTTCTTCTCGATGCCCACGATGTTGGGCAGCGAGTAGGGCTTCTCCCGGCTGATGCCCGCGTACCGCTTGGTGGTCCAGGGCAGGAAGCCGAACTGCGACAGGTACTTGACCAAGACCGTGGCCTGAGGCAGACGGAAGGGGCTGCCTGCACGGGGGTCTGCGGGCGGAGCCGGAGGGCGATCCCTCCCTCACGCCTGCTGCCTCCCCTGCGGGCCCAACACACACACACACACACACACACACACACACACACACACAATCCTCAAACTCCCTTGATTGCCTACTACTGCTATGTTTTTGAAAGAAAAAATCATGTTAAATAAATATTTCTAATAACTTATTTAAATACCAAAGACAAAGTTTTTTCTTTGTGAGGTTCAATCTTTACAAATCTTACTCTTTCTGTAGAAAAAATAATTATAGCAGTAGATCTTTTTTCCTCAAGTGGAAGAATCACACTTGTGATGATAAACTCATTCTTATACAATGATAATCACATATCAGGTTCCATCAGCCTGTGATTTTAAGACACACATGTAGGCCTGGAGCAATGTAGGCAATGACCAGAAAACTGAACCTATAATCTAAGTTTCATCATGATCATATTGTAACAAGATGAACTCAAAAGCACTTGTAAAAAGCCAAAGTATAGACATATTTGCTTTCTGAAAGTAAAACAAAAATCTTTAAAACTTTAAATGAAAACATGGGAAAAATGATAAATTCAGGGTCCATCTCAGTAAAATTGTAATGGTAGAGTGTTGGAAATTTAGAAATAACTTATTGAATTTCTATCAACTGTATTGATTTTATGAGGAAAAAGTGAAATTCTCCCATTAGTAGAAATGTCGATGAAACTGAAAGACCCTAATGCTGTGTGAGGTAAGTATGAAAAGAAAGACATAAGTTTCATATCACTTCAGTATGAACTGATAAGTTAACCTAGTGGAGATGGAGAATAGAAAGCTTGGATGTCTGGGATGGGGACTGGGGCAATGGGAGAGATGCTGGTGAAGAGAACTGTGAGTACAATGAATGTTTCTCTATTATAAATTATAGTTTGCTAAGAGAAAACACTTCTTTTACTTTCCATTCCCCTTCATTTCATGGATGCTGTTGATTTTATGATGACTGGAGGTCATTCATGCCTGTTTGTCATGCTTGCATGCATGTAGTTGTTGTGCTACCTAGGGATTGCATATCAGGTTATGGTGTTCACACACTTGGCCACAGTGCTCAATGAAATACTTGTACATATGCTTGCCAACGGTTGAATTGTTGGGGGTGGCGAGTGGGGTAGATGAATGAAACAAAAATCAATAAAGGGGTCACTTTAATTGCATCAGTGATTTTATATTTCTAAAATAAGTGGACAAATATGTGTTGCATAGCCATTTCCTCTTCAGCATTGAAATCCAACTAAATATTTGAGTAAGAGAGTTGAGGTCCGTGACCTGAAACAGTCAAAGTAGTCAGGAATAAATAGGAAAGAGAAAATAAATACAAAAAGAGAAAGAAACAAATAGATAAACTTTGTTGAAGACCCTTTATATTCTGAACATTGAAATTCGCATTGGAGTGAGAATCGCATGGAGGTCGGAAGAAGAAAGTAGTGAAGAATATAAAATGGGAATATAAAATGGCCATGAAATAGCTTGAATTTAAGTAATTTTAATTTTCTCTATTATATTTTAAAAAAATATATAGGAGGCTAATAATAGGTATTGTTACAGAAGATAAAAACTTAAATACTTAAATTCAAGTTATTTCATGATAGAGCATTTCCATTTTTCTCTATTGTATTTGAATGTTCAGGAGAAATAAACTTGTTCCTGATGTTCCATTTGCTTGCAATGAACAAACAACGAATGCAGTAGTTATGTGTACCTAGGTCGAGAACTCAACATGATGAACGACCTGGCACCTGAGTTGCGCAGGAGGAAGAGAGCAGCCTGGAACACCTTCAAGAGTGTCTAAGAAGTAGCTAAGAGGATGAAGAACCTCCGGCTCTGGGCATATCTCTTTGACTCCTCTGTTCTTCCTGCATTAACATATGCCTCAGAGACCTGAGCCCTATGAAAACAGGATGAGAACACTATTCGGATCTCCCAAAGAGGAAGTGAAAGAGCTATGCTTGGAGTATCATGCTTCGCTCAAGTGAGAGAAGGAATCCGGAATTCTGACTTCTGTTGATGATGGAGAATCAGGCACGCTGTCTCATTTGCCAAGGTGTTAAAAATCAGATGCGCTGGACATGAAATGCGATTTGGAGATGACTGCTGGATTAGAGCCATTACCAACTGGATTCCATGGGATGTCAAAAGATTGTGTGGCCGCCCACCTATGAGATGGTAAGACTTCTTCATCAAGACACTGATTGAGTAGTTTGAGGCTCTTCAAGTTCCTGGAGCCAGCAGACGCCATTGGGCTACACTAGCACACGACAGGGATGGATGGAGGCATTATTGGCGCCCGCTCTAGCAAATCAATGAGTAATGGGATGTCAAGTGATCAAGTGATTATATTTGAAAAAACCTTTTATATGTAAGTAAATTTATATTATGGTAGTAATACTAGCCCATATTAAAAATATGCACAAAGAATGGAGTTTAGTAAGGAGAGGGTTTTTGTTTGTTTGTTTGTTCATTTTTGGTATTGGGGATTGAGCCCAGGACCTTCACACTTCACACATTCAAGGCATGTGTTCTACCACTGAGCTATATTTCCAGTCCTAGGAGATTTCCCCCCTCTAGTTTTATTCCCCTTATCTGTTTTCACTAGGTTTCTTGATGAAAATATCTTCCTCTGTTAGTATCAATCAGTGACTCTTATCTTTTTATCTACAGATACAGATCATATTCAGCCTTTGTACATCATAGGAACAGTGTAAAAAATGATTAACGGTATGTGAAAGATAAAATGCAGGCACTATAATAACTTCCTTAAGAACAAAGAAAATAGTTTAAGTATATAACTGTAGGCCTAATATTTCTTTCACAATATCAAAGCAATTGTCATATTTCATGTGTTAGAATCAAAATAATTTCTCCTTTTCATTGCTTGAAACTAACAGTTCAGTCCTCGATTAATGAATCAAAAGGAAAATGTCCTACCAACAGAATCTATATATAATCATAGCACAATGAGGGAAAAAGGAAAGAAATCCATCATAAATCAATATTGCAACAAATTCTCAAAATGAGACTAAATGGAGAAAAAAGTATCTTACAATCAAGACAAAAGTTAGCTTCATCCATTTCAATAAGTCACATAACCTATAAAGTGTACTTTTTTCTTTACAAGCAATTCATACTACTTATAGAAATGGTGAAATAATTATGTTGTATCTTAGTTTATGGGTCATCTCACAAATTAAAAAAATAATTTATTCTCCCTTATTCCCTCACACGCTTTTATACCTCATATTTCTAAATTTTGATCTGCTTGGTTAAAATATGCATGAAGTATCATGGGCACACATCCCTCTGTTCTTAGGAAATGAAACAAATGCATCATCTAACTACATCTGATGAGAATTACAGAGGAAGAAGTTGGTGATTTCCAAGTTGAGGTTTAAGTGGCTACAAGAAAAATGAGGGAAATAATCCAGAGAAAAATCCACATTAGATATTTTGGTTTCAGTTCAGATCCAAAAGTATGCATCTTATTTTTTCTAATTATATACACTATTTCTTTAAATATTAGTTTTCTCATTTGTAGACTGGATTTACATCTGCTTTCTCCATCTTCTAAGGTTATTTTGAGATGGAAATAAATCAACAAATATGAAATTATCACATAAATGCTACTTTAGTTTGAATTTATATTTTTGATTTTGCTTTCTTAACATTGCTTCTTTTAGGTAAGAGTTGGCAAGTCCCTGATAACATACTTTTAGCATTGCTTATAGAAAGTCAGTGATAGCCACTTTACATGAGAACTTTATGTAAGCAAAGGGAGACTTCTTACCCTTTTCTTTGTCCTAGAAATCTAGGTTCCACCAAATATTCCTGTGCTAATAGTTGTGCAACCTTGAGAAAGGAATGTATTGGTGAGATTATTTGCATTAAGAGGCTTTAACCCCATTAAGGCCTCTACAGGCATTTTTCAATTACAGTTAATTTTAGGCACCATAATTTACAAATAGTGTTAATACTAAGAGGGTTTATGCATACAATATTCCAATACCATACTCTCCATCAGAGTATTCACTTCCCTCCATCTTTGTCTCAGTGTCCACACCCTTCAGTGCAGCAGTCCAACATCCATGAGTTCAGTTCTGTAGACAGTTTTAGGTTCTGTTGTCTTTAGCCTTTCTTTATTCTCTTACTATGCCTAAAATACTGGTAGTTAGATGCAGAGTTAGTCTCACAGCCACACAACACAAGCCCTATATCTAAATTCCCTCCCTCACTTGTTAAGACTACCCTCAACTCCTCTGAAGTGGCCTGCTTTGTCTTTGACTTCTCCTTGGCCAACCTGATTGAAGCCCAGTTTTTATTTCACTGGGGGAATTTCTGTTGTTATAAGCCAAGTATCCTAAAAAATGCTTGATAATTGATATTTGTGAAATGTTTGTTGACTGTTTATTGAATCTGAATAAAAGTAAAACAACTGTGAAAAAATATAGTTCTGGAAAAGTAATAGCTAAATATTATAGAATGTAAATTTTATCTTTTATTATTACAAATTTCTTTCTGGATCTTCTTTCATCTCTATTGTGATTTCTAAAATAATTTGCTTACTCTCTCTTCTTTTCTTCCTTTTAGTGGGATGAGCCAAAGCTTGTCCCTTGTCTTAATGTTCCCATCCTAATCGTTCTCAGTCTTTTGGCTAAGATCAAGATCAAGTGTAGTATCTGTTCTTAATGTTTCCATCAGTTTCTTCTTCCCATTATATCTTCCTCTCTACATTTTAAAGCTTTAGTCTATCTCTGTAAAAGAACTCTTTCCACATTTTTTCAAGATTCTGCTCAATTCTCCCTTTCTTCTTAAAGCTCAAATTATTTCATGTTGCTTAAGAAAAATTTTAAGAAAAATACTTCTGTATGCTCTACATTTACTCTTAATGCTCTGCAATGTTACCTCAATACATTTGACCATGAGTGCCTCAGTAATGATGCCAGTGAATCCCTTCTGTACAAATTCACAGTTCGCCTTTTCATCTTTTCCATATGAGTTTTTTTTTAATTCATTTTATAGTGACACCTTCTCCTTCTGCTTGTTACTTTTCTTCATTTAACTTTGATGAAATAACAATATTTCCATCCTTATATCTTTCAAAATGCTCATTTTTGATTGATAGTCCACACTCTCTTATTCAGGTTCTAACTGCCCTTTTATCCCCATTAACAGTTATTATTTGAGACTTCTCCTATTATTAATTGTGCTTCCTCCTATATATCTCTTATCCCAATCTTACCAAGAAAACTTATTTGGGCTTCATTATTACCAGTGCATTTAAAGTTAATATCTACATTTTTTCTCTCTATGAATGCTTTCCATATCAATCAATGCTATTACATATTGGAAATACTGAAAGTAGGTAAATAACAAGAATTTAACATTGTTTCATTTATTGGAAAGGTATAATTGGAGATTATCCAAAAGACAAGAAGAAAATAAGACAAGATTTTTGCATTGACTTTTGTATTATCAAGTACTGAGTCATTTCATTGCAGAGCTGAATATAACTGATTACCTAGAAGTTACTGTATAGCTTTGGAGATGAAAAAGAAGTGAGAAGTGAAACCTTCCTTTTTTTATGGTTTTCCTTTCCTTCTCTAGAGTGTCATATAAAAGGTTCTTCCAGAAAATGTATTATTATTAGTAGTAGTAGTATTATTATATTTCTGTGAAACTCAAAAATAGGTGAGAAAAAAACTATGGTTATCTGAATTAGAAGAATATGACATCTGAAGGGAAAGAATATTAAATGAAAAGTGTTGCAAATTAGTCTTTATTACTGAAAATATTCCTCTTTTGATATCAGTGATGATTACATAAGTATTATGTACGTTTTAAAAATCAAAATATATCAAAATATATCTACTGAATGTATTTACATTTGCTCAAGCTCAAGGGGGCACCAGTAACGTCCCCATTGTGAGATTTGTTGTTACTGTTTTTGGCATGTCAAATATGCCACAGGGAGATTGTCGGACTTTGCCATGTGGGCAGGATACTCTCAGTAGCTTGCCTGGCTTTCTGAGAGGGGGAGAGGAATTGAACCTGGGTCGGCAAGGCAAATGCCCTACCTCCTGTGCTATTGCTCCAGCCCTAAAACTGAGTAGGATTCATAATGCTAAATCTTTTACTGAAAATTTGAAATCTGTATCTTCATTTGAAAGATATGTTACTGGACACTGGAATGAGTTCGCAGTGGATTGTAGCATCACTGGAAGTATGCATATTGTGAGGGAATAGCAAGAGACTCATCAGTGTTAGTTTATAGATGTAGCTTAATAGAACAAGAAAATATGCCAAATGTGGAGAAATTTCAATGAGGAAGGGAAAAAAGTATACAAAAATGCCAGGGGATTGACATAGTTGGGGCCCACATTTTTGAAATATTCTAGAAGTGCCTGTCTTGACTGTCAGTGTCAGTGAAAAGTTATAATGCATCGCCAACATACAGTATGTACAAGAAAATGAAAATAACTTGTGATAGATGCATCTGTATTTTGAGATATCTTGAGATATCTTAGCAGATCTTGCAAAATATTTGTTGACTGCTCTGATAGGATCGGTGCCAGAGTAACAATCACTCAATAATTTTTGATAATAGATAATATTATTGCTCTGTGAGTGATTCTGTAAATTAGGAGATGGGTGGTTAATAAATTAAAGCATTTTTCTTTTTCCAGTGTCCTATATATATGTAAAGCAGAGTAGTTGTATAGATTGGAGTAGGCTATAATGTGTGGTTTGTGTGCTTAAGTTGATTCCATGAGTTATATACCAGGGTAACTGTTATTGATTATGTAGCTCTGTAGCACTGTCCTCCTGTTGTTTATCAATTTGCTCAAGCGGGCACCAGTAGCATCACCATTGTAAGACTTGTTGTTACTGTTTTTGGCATATCGAATAAGCCATGAGGAGCTTGCCAGATTGATTATGTACATAGCAAATATAATAATTTCATTGTATTAAGTTATTTAATCTATAAATATTTAATAAGTATAAATTTTTGATGCCCTTTGACAGATTTTACACATAATTAATGTTTTTCAAACTGGAATAATTCTGTACAGATATATATTTTATATTCTAGACCCACTTCTGCCTGTTTCCTGAGAAAATCATGACATCTTTTACTTGGGTGACAGTCATTTACATATATGACCATCTGTTTTTGTTTATTTAATAAATTCCAGATTTCTGGCACTGATACAGTACTAGTTTTAAAAAGCTACTAATCTATGCTATTTAAAAAAATTACTTTAAAAAACTAAATTTTTACTGTGGCAATTTTTCATGTTATCATTTTGCATACTGGTGCTCATCAGTGGAGTATACTTAAATAGGAACATACAAAATGGTATATATACTGTTTGCTTATAAGGACTTCATGAAGATAAGAACTATTAGTTACAAATTTCCTTCTATACAAAGGGCAGTATAGCCAGGCTACTGCAAATTGAGGAGACTGAATTTCTTGGACATCCCTAGTTCTACCTATGTCATATAAATGAATCATGCCATTCTGTTACTATGGCAAGGTTCTATGGAAAATCTGTAAGATTTGCCTAAACAAAAATTAATGAGGTTATATATTTTTTTTACCATTTTATTTTATTATTTTTTTTCCAGACTTACATATTTTTGTGCTTGGGTTTCAATTATACAAT
>JAOXYA010023450.1:0-13339 GCA_028565675.1 Sorex palustris | reverse complement strand
ACATTAAAGAACTGTGGTCTCGTCGGGTAGGGAAGTGACACAGTGAGTTCTGATTTCAGAAAGGTCATGTGGATTGCTTTAGCAAGTCAGGGGGGTGGGTGGGGTGGGGTGTTCTCCTCAGATGCGGGAGCATGGTGTTGGATTCATGTGAGAGGGGGTAGAGAGGTAAGAAGGCGATGGGAGAACATTGGCAGCATTCAGATTCTCAGACAGAACTGCATGTTAAGCAAACGTGAGCAAGTAGAAACAATCACCCAAGCCCTAAAGGAAATGAGGGTGAATCAGAAACCCAAGGCTGCCCATTGCTAAAGGAAGGAAAAAACAGGGACCAGAGAGATAGTATAGAGGGTAGCGCACATTTGCCTTGCATACTGCTGTCCTGGGTTCTATCCCCGATATCCCATATGTTCCCTGGAGCACCTCCAGGGATAATTTCTGATTGCAGAGCCAGGAGAAATCCCTGAGCATCTGGATGTAGCCTCCAAAAGAGGAAGGACAAACAGTGTCACAGAAGTGACTACAAAGTAGCAGCGGGAGAGCACAGGAGGGTAGAAGTCTCAGGAAGGCCAGGGATGAGAATTTTCCAGGAAGGAATCAGGGACAATGCTAAAGGCAGCCAAGCATGTAAAACCAAACCAAACGTGAGCATTGAACAAAACCCCAAACCTACATATTTGTTATAACAGAGTCACCAGGAACCCAGAAGGGAGTGGACTAGGGGCTGAGGGGAGGGTGGGACTGAAGCCAGACTGTCTAAGGAATGACTGAGAAGGAAAACCATGGGTATAGGAGTGTCAAAACTCACCAAGAAGTGGGGTGGCTCCTGGAGGGGCTTGGGGGCGGGGGTGGAGGGGGAGATGGGCTCCCAAGCAGTGCTTAGGGGGGCTGGGAGATCCTCAGGGGATTCTTGGCCATGTGAGAGCTGAGGATGTGGTGCTGCTCGGGCCCTGCAGTCTAGGGTTGCCCAGGTCACCTCTGCACTCCTCATGATGTCTTGGGAGAAGTGGCACCATTTAGGCACCACCATTAGCATGAAAGGGGATTTTCCTGTACTGGTGAGCTCTTGACAATTGTATGGAAGATTCGCATACAAAACTTGGTAGAGTAAAGGTTAGAGCTTATTGTACAGGTAGAACAGATGGGTCCAGATCCCTCCCCAGGTGTCCTGCCTCTCTGTTACCTGTGAACATATCTCTCTGGTTCTGGCCTGGACTCTGCCCTGTCCCGTGAACAATCTCCCTCTCTGTCCCAGGCAGTCTCTATTTGGCTCCTGAGAACAGTCTCCAGGTCCCGTCCCCGCGTGGTTCTCTGTCCCCTGTGTTACTCCTCATTCTCTGGCCAAGGCCACATGTGGTTGGGCAAGCTCCTTGCGCCCTGGAATTGCCACTGGGCCTCCCCTCTATACCCCCACGGTTCTTCTTGTCCCCTCCCGGCTTTCCTAGTTTCTGGCCACAGCCGCGTAAGCATAGGTGAGACCCGTGCTCAGCATCTTGGCACTGCCTTGGCATCTGAGCCCTACCTATAGTCTGCCTCCCCACCCCCCGCCTAAATATTATGAGCCTGTCCTGGGCCTTGCTTCTGGATGCACCGTACTACCTGGTCTGGGGAGAGAGGGGTGAGGGAGTCCAGATGTGGGTGCTCAGGGAGAGAGAGAGCACTGGATATGGGGCTGGGAGCTTCCTTTTATCTGCTGTCGTATCCCACCTCCGAGCTTCCCATTGTCTACTCTGATTGGCTACCTGTTCCCATTGTCTACTCTGACTGGCTACCTGTTCCCATTGTCTACTCTGATTGGCTACCTGTTCCCATTGTCTACTCTGATTGGCTACCTGTTCCCATTGTCTACTCTGATTGGCTACCTGTTCCATGGGCGATGACTGAAAGTGACCTGGTGCTCCGCACTTGAGCTCCTGCTGTATTACTATGACTTACCATACTGTTAATGGTAAGGTTCCCTGCAGACAGCAGTCTAGAGAACTTCCACCAGAGTGTCCTCCCGACCTATCCCACCCCACCCCCTGAGGTAAACTCAGTTCTGAGGACCAGTTCTCAGTTTCTATTGCTCTGGTCATTGGTTGTCTTTAATAATACAGGAGGAAGCACTGGTGCTTTTCTTTACACGCACAGTAGCAGGGAGAAAGGCGTTCCTGCCAGAACTCCACCGTCCCAACCAGTGGTGGAAGCTGAGCTGCTTCTCCCTCTCTCAGCTACCAAGGAATCTCTCCCATTCCTCAGAAACAGGAAAACTCACTTGCCTGTCCTCTTGTGGTTATGATGTCAGCAGGCCTCATGAGCGGCTGATGTGAGACGGGAGAAGAGAGACAGTCACTTTCTCCCAATCTTCCCCTGCCACTGGGACCCAGGGTTACTGGGTTCTTGTCTCGCCTCACAGAAAAGAATTTCAGGAGTAGATGAGCAGTGAAGTAAAAACATATTTCAATTGGAGGTCTTTGAGGGGGAGGAGGAAGAGAAATTAGGAGAGGGTAGAGAGTGCTCAAGAGAGAGCACAGGCTTCTCCAAGGGCGGAGAGAGCCCCTACACACATCCCGGCATGATGTGTGTAGGAAAGCATGGAAGTCCACATCTCAAGAGGGGGGTGTGTGGGCGACACATGTGCTCAGGCACCATATGTGCTCGGCCTCATGGGCAGAAGCAGTACAAGGGCTCAGGCAGCATATGCGCACCCTCCCTCTGTTCAAGGTGGCCTTTATAGGGTTTCTCCAACCTGCCCCCACATGGAGCTTCTACATAGGCCTATTGCTAAGGAGGTTGCCAAGAGGAGTAGGGCTGGGAGTGGTCATGGTCTTCTTTGAAATTCCTTTCCTGGTCTTTTGTTTCTGCTGGAGCTTCTATGGGGGTCCAGTCTTCTCTGGGTCTGTTGCCTGCCAGGTAAAAGTCGTAGCAGCCCTTAATTCATGTTTTATGCAAAGTTAGAATTTTGCAACTTCAGTGCTATTGATATTATTTCCCAGGAAATTTATTGCCATTGCCTTGAGGGAGGGGCCTTCCCTATCTACCTGTCCTCCTGCTTTAGTTATGTTCCCCAAGTTCCTCCCCCAAATCAAACTCAAGCCATCCTTAGTAGTGGGGAAGAGGAGATGTCCTTCACCATGGCATCAGTTTCTACCCCACAGGGGCTGTGGAGACTTTTCCAGTCAGGAGAAACTGAGGGTCAGGGGTAAACTGAGGAAAGCCTTGTTCCTCATTTACTGACCCTGAGGACAGAAGGAAGAGGTCAGGGTAGGGTTGGGGATGTGGCTTAATGGTAAGGCTCAGGCATTGCATGCATAGACCTGGGTTCAAGCCATCAACTGCATAAAGAAAGTGAGTTGAGGTACCACGGAAGGTGCAATTGTGAGTTGAGAGTCTCTTCATGACATAGTGTAGGATGAATTCTCTCCACCAGGTTAAATAGGTGCCAAGATTCTAGAAAGAAAGAGAGAACAAGAGAAAGAAAGAAAGAAAGAAAGAAAGAAAGAAGAAAGAAAGAAAGAAAGAAAGAAAGAAAGAAAGAAAGAAAGAAAGAAAGAAAGGTAATACAGGGTTCTGTCACTAAAATGTCCCCTTACAAGTGTGAGATTCTGAGTCCATTGAGCTGCCTGTGCCAACCGCAGTCCTGGCAGCTCTGCTGTCTGGGATCTACAGACCCAAGAGTAATTTCTGGTCACACAGCATCCAGGCATGTGCCATCAAAGGAAAAGGGCTGAAGTACAGGGGAGCATCACAGCTGAAAAGATGTTCAAGCGTTGTGGCCAAGAGTGAGACTGCTGAGAAAGACGTGAGCTGTGCAACTACTGGGATGTGCCTGGATATCACAACTAAAGCTGTTAGATCACACCATCCCTCCACAGCTGGTGTGCAGGCACTGAAACGTGCCTTCCTTGAGCCACAACGCAAAAAAAGATCAGAAATGACTCCAGTCACAGACTGAGCCCTCTCCTTCAGACCTGAGTCTTCCTGTAGTCTCATCTTCTTCCCACTTCTTTGTCTCCTCAGCATGGCCTTCTGGAACCAGTCATATGGAGACAGAAGTACCCCAAGAGCAGCAACAGCCATGTAGGGGTTCTATAGTTTTGTTTTCTACATTTTCTGTTTGGTTTGGGAGCCACTCCTAGCAGTGCTCATGTGGTGCTAAAGATTGAAGCTGGGACTCCTACATGCAAAGCCTGTGTTCAACCTTTACCTCTCATGCCCAGCATGGGTTGCAAAGGAGATGAGACAGCTGAACCGGTATCTAGGTATCTAGAGATGGAATGCGGAATGCGAAAGCACTTGTGTATTCTCATTTTCATTTAAATAAGTCACAGGCTTGCTTGAATGCTGATGAGAAAGAACCAGCCTAGGAGAGACTAAAGACAAGAGCTTTGTGCACTGAGTGAGGCATAGAGATGGGAGGGCACCCAGGGTCGTGGTGGAGAGTTGGTCTTTAAATATGAAGAACCCCCTCCCACCACACATACCCTCTTTAAATAGGAGAAGGAAATACATGTTTTTAGGTTCATTGTCCTGCATTGGAAAAAAAAGTGTACTGGTTTCTTTCTTTTGTTTAATTCTGACATTCTTTGAGTGTCTTAAGATGAGGGAGAATTCTCTGGGATCTAAAGTTTGAGAAACATGAAGAAAACTTCAAGTAGGAAGGGGGACAAGCTCATCAGTAACTATGAGAGGATTGTTAGTTGGAAGAGGGAGGTTGAAATTATGACACCAACCACTTGTCCAGTTTCTTTTTAATCCATGGTTTTGCTTGTCCCACCTCCCTTCCATCTATTGAGGTGCTGCCATGGCTGGGGGCCACCCCCTTCTTGGCCATAGCTCCTGCACATTTGATGGGCACATTTTGTTGTGGTACTCAACAGGTCAAACACTGCGGTTGTGGGGCTCAAACATGTTCTCACCAAGGTCATGCTCCTGATCAATGTACCCACATATCTTTTAATTTGGATGCCCACTGGGGATTTCTTGTTTTTGTGGGCAGCTCATACATGCCTGGATGCAGCATGGCCAAAAAATCACAGAGAACATAGCTGCCAGACACAGAGGCGAGCTGCCAAGACTACGGTTGGTGCATGCAGGAAGATCAGGACTAGAACTTGAAGCCTCCTGTTGTGGTGGCATGTTCAACTACTGACTTTAAAACATTCTAAAATTAGACTCTAGGGGCTGGAGAGATAGCACAATGGGTAAAGTGTTTGCCTTGCACACAGCTGACCTAGGTTCCATTCCCAGCATCCCATATGGTCCCTTGAGCACCGCCAGGAGTGATGTCTGAGTGCAGAGCCAGGAGTAACCCCTGTGCATCGCCAGGTTTGACCCAAAAAGCAAAAATAAATAAATAAATATAAATAAAATAAAATTAGACTCTAATTTAGCACAGAGATGTCTCTCAACTTCCTTCCTAACCTATCCGTGGAAACTTTGTCTATCAGAAGCTGTTCTAATTTCTAGAACAAAGGAAGGCAGGTCACATCCATAAAACAGAACAGATATGCCCCTGCTTTGATAGCTCTCCTTTACTTTTTTTTCCCTTTCCATTTATGTAAAACAATGGATAGAAGGCATTGCACGTGTAAATCAGAGTAGAGGTTTTTCTGTCACAAACTCTTTACTCAGACTTTGTGTGCATTCACCGATTTCTCCAGGAACATGTATTACATAGCTTCTACAAAGTGCTGGTCACAGCAGATGGGTACATCAGTACATAAGACAAGTGCTGCCCTCAAATGATAATTCTTACAGGCTGGAGTACAGATCTGTAAATCGACCTTGCAATGATTATCCAAGGTTCAGGAAAGTGCACATACAATGTGCTGTTGTGCGGGAGAGAGGGCAACTGAAAATAAAAAATTTAGTCACTTTTGTGTTATCATCTCGCAATTCCAATATTTCCCCCCAAAACTTATAAATCTATATATGTAAGAGAAAATTATTTAAAAAAACATTGAGACAAAGTTAACACCTTCTGTATTAATTAAGGTATTTAAAGATCATGCGATAGATGGAGAGACTTTGCCCTTGCTCACGGAGGAGCACCTTCGAAGCATTATGGGATTGAAGCTGGGGCCGGCTCTAAAGATCCAGTCACAGGTATGGTGCCTTTAACTACATGCGTGTTCATGCTATGGTGTTCAAGAGAAACACCTTTCTTTTTTTTTCTTTTTCCACGGTAGTGTGAAGAATACCTATTCAAACTTTTAATTAAGTTTTTCCTTTCTGTGGCTACGAACATGGTAGAAGGGGGAGCACCAAAAAACAGTGAATGGAAGAGGGGTGACCTTTAAAGAGAACTGGGAAGGTCCAAAATTGTGGGGTGCTGGTCATTATGCAACAAACAATTCTCTTTGCAACTAAGATGTAACCTGATTTGTAGCACTTTGCCAATTGCTACAGTGTAACTATTTTAGCATGGCTGATACCTACGAATGAGATGCCACCTAATATAACGTTGCTGATACAGAAATGGGAAGAGATATATGTGCGGCCCCATTTTAGATGATCTTTACCTAGCAAGTAGAATAAATATAAATGACCTCGAAAAGCAGAGATACTGATAAATAATAATAGTAAAATATTTAAGAAGTGAGGGTTTTAGTTTTCATCACTTTAGTTTTCAGTATAACTTATTTAATTGTAAATTGGCATACTTTTAATTTTTAATCCTGGCATGTTTAACTACTGACTTTAAAACATAATCAAAATTTACAAGGAGATTTCAAGAGGTGGAACAAGCCTGTTCCCAAGCCCTTTCCTCAACACCATCTCAACTGCCTCATTCCAGACTCAGCTACCATTGCATTTCAATGGATTAATTCGCCTTTTAACTGTCCTTTCTACTCAGCCTTTGTCCAGGCAGTGACTGGACAAAGTAAACACAGTCAAACGTGGCTCTTCTAATACTTAAGACATTGGCTTGCAAGTCTGCAATAACTTCCTTTTCTTCTAGAGTAAAAGTCACGTCTCTCTGTTACATGCAATCCTCCCAACTCACCACTACCACTAACCTGGTTTTCCTAACATTCTACTTCCGTCTCACTGCTTTTGCCCAATTGTTCCTGGGAGTTGCTTGCACGTATCCATCCATACACCCATGCTCTGCTGCCCGGGGTGCTCTTTGCCTGGCTACTGAAAACTGTTTATGATCACCCTATTTTAAGTTACACAACAGGAAAAAATAATGTTGGGCTGGAGCAATGGCACAGCGAGTAGGGCGTTTGCCGTGCACGCAGCCAGCTGGCCGAGCCGGGTTCGATTCCTCCGCCCCTCTCGGAGAGCCCGGCAAGCTACCAAGAATATCTCACCCACGCGGCAAAGCCTGGCAAGCTCCCCGTGACATATTCAATATGCCAAACACAGTTAACGACAAGTCTCACGAAGGAGACGTTACTGGGCCTGCTGGAGCAAATCAATGAACAACAGGAGGACAGTGCTACAATAAAAAAATAAAATAAATAAAATAAAATTATACCACAGGGAGCTGGGGATGTGGCATAATAGTTAAGCACATGCATTGCAATCACATAGATGAGTTCCATCCCCGTTACTGCAAAACGTACAAAAATTTACAGACATCTAGCCCCCACACATTCGCCTAAACACAGCTTTTTCTGTTCTCCCCTGTCCACCAGTGTGTCAATCATCCTCAATCATGCAGTGTAAATTTCACTTGTTCATTATATTGATGTTTATTGTGGGTTTCCCTGCCCACTTTACCATAAACTCCATGAGAGCAGACATCTCAGTCTGTTTTCTTGATTGATGTGTCCTTAGAATAGGCCCATATTAGGCACAAAAAAAAAAAAATACTTGCTGAATGAGCTTCCTAAAATGAGCCTCCTAAAAGTGAAACCACCAAGAAACATCAACAAATTCTTTCCAGAATTTACACAGGACCACACCTATTTATAATGCATGTTTATGCCAGGAACTGAGATTTCACAATGTCCTTCAAAAAACTTTTTTGGCCTAAAATTTGCCAAAAATTTCTTTCACCCTAATGCAAATAAATTACTGTTTTTATTGGTATTCTTTTTTTCCAGTTTCTTATTTTGGAATAATTTTTTTTTTTTTGCTTTTTGGGTTACATACAGCGATGCACAGGGGTTACTCCTGGCTTTGCACTCAGGAATTACCCCGGGAGGTACTCGGGAGACCATATGAGATGCTGGGGATCGAACCCAGGTTGGTCGCGTGCAAGGCAAGCACCCTACCCACTGTGCTATTGTCCAGCCCCAATTTTGGAATAATTTTTTTAAGTTTTGTCTTGTTTTGGCTATGCTCAGGGGTTGGGCTGGAGCGATAGCACAGCGGGTAGGGCGTTTGTCTTGCACGCAGCCAACACGGCCCACCCGAGTTCGATTCCTCGGCCCCTCTCGGAGAGCCCGGCAAGCTACTGAGAGTATCTCACCCACACGGCAGAGCCTGGCAAGCTACCCATGACGTATTCAATATGACAAACACAATAACAACAAAATCTCACAATGGAGATGTTACTGGGCCCACTAGAGCAAATCGATGAACAACGGGAGGACAGTGACAGTGACAGTGATGCTCAGGGGTTGCTCCTGGCTCTACACTCAGTAATCACTCCTGGAAGTGTTCATGGGATGAACAATGGGATGCTGGGGATTAAACCCTAGTTGGCTTCATGAAAGACAAATGCCCCACCCACTGTACTATCTCTCCAGCCCCATTGGGAATATTTTTTGATACAGAAAAGTTGCAAAGATAGTACACAGAGTCCATTCATCTTTTCCTAATGTTAATCTCTTCCATAAAGTGGCATATTTGCCAAAAATAAGAAATTAACAATATGATATTCAGTTAGACCAATTATTTTATGTTCGTGAGTATATTTTGACATATTTCTTATATTAGTGAGCATCAGTAACTTGTGTTAGTGAGAGTCTTTTGACATACTTCATGTCACCATGTACCCCCTCCCACAATCAAATTTTCTTTATATTTAATGTATCACTTTCAATTTTTCAAGCAATCCTCACCAAACTGAAGTCACACATTTTTGGTGGGTCAGGTATGGGGGAGGAGGGTTAGAGAGAACTCACCAGCAATGTTGAGGAAGCCTGAGAGCCACTCCCAGCAGTCCTGAGCCAACCAACCAGGTGGGCCAATGCTCAAGCCCAGCAGTGCAATGCCTCTCAGGCCCGGCAATGCTGGGGGCCTACAGGGCTACCCCCAGTAGTGCTAAGAGGACCATGTAGTATTGGGGATGAAATTCAGGGCCTTACGCATGAAAAGTATGTGCTTTGTCCCTTTGATCTATAGCCCTACCTGGTCCCGTGTCATTCTTAGTCTTTTCCTCACTAGCATTATCCCCTTATATAATCCTTTTCCTTTTTCGGAGGAAAGGGACCACATCCAGCTGTGCTCAGAACTTCTTTCTGGCTCTACACTCAGGGTTCACTCCAAGTGGGCTTGGAGGAACCATATGGGGTGCCAGAGATTGAACTCAGGTCTGCTGTATGCAAGGCAAGTTCCCTATTCTGTACAATTTTTCTTTTTTTTTTTTAAAGGAGCCCAGCAGATTGTACAGGGCTTATGGTTCTTTTCTTGCATATGGAAACTTACTAACTCAGGTTCCATTCCCAGAAACACATACAATCATCTGAGCACGCCACAGTGATCCCTGAGCACAAAATAAAGAGTAAGCTCTCAGTTCCACCAGTTGTGGCCCCCCAAATAGGTAGTGATGAATATAGTGAGGAACTGTAAGGGGGGGTGTTGGGAAGAGGCCAGTCAGAGCTATGTACTCTATTGGCATGCAGAGCTAGGGATCAAACTCAGGGAGCCAAACCCTAGGCTCTTATGCAATTAGAGGCTGCTAACATTTCTTCTGCTCCCATAGGATATCTGTAGGAGTCTCCTTGCAACCTCTGCTGCGCCAGGCCCTTCTGTCCACAGAACTAGGCAGGACTGGAGGGGAAGGTTGATGGGTGACAGACATCCAGCTTTAAGGTCTTTGGGGTCAGAACCAAGGGATCGGGCAATGCTCAGAATTGAGGTTATGAGGACTATAAGTCCCAGAAGAAAAATAGGTAGGACTCAGGAGTAGGATTGGTGAGGTATTGCAGAAGGGGACTGGGTATTGGTAGGGCTCTTCTAGGACCCCGAGAAAGGGAAGAACTCAGTGATGTACCCACTCACAGGTGCAGATAAGGTCCAGCAGAAGCAGGAAACAGAATGGGAAAGTTGCAGCTTGATCCATGGTGTTACTGCAGCTACTATTATGGTCCTGGGAAACAAAGACCTGAGTCTCAGGGCAGGCTGCCCATGGTGTGTTGAGGTGGTTTATTGACTATGGCTTAAAGACAGCAAAGGGGCCAGTTCTGGGGGAAGACTTCACCCTCCTGTCCTAGGGGAAAGAAAGACACCGTCATGGCCTAAAGAAAGGACTGGTCCTCCCACAATGCAGACCCTGTTCAGCCTGTGCACATGAACACTACCTCACTCCTCTACACATTGGAGCCCAAATTGCTTTGCCATGTCAATACCTCAGAAACTTATTATTTCTTTGTTTAATAGGTGTAAAAACTTCATGTATTGCTCATTCTTCCCCATATATATAATTTTACATTCTTTCCCATATATATTATACATATATAGGGGAAATCATTCATCTCCTCTTTATCTGTCTCATGTCCATCTACTCTTAATGCCCCCCTTCCAAAAATTAAAAATTCCCCCTCCCTTCCACCACCACAGCCTAGAATCAAGTCCCCAAACTCTGCTTCCTGACAGAAACTGGCTCCACATCCTGCCAAATTGGTTTCAGTCAGGCTAAGCAGGATACACTGAGTTATTTAGAAATTCTTAGACTTAATGGCTTTTTTTCTTCAAAGGTGTCTCAGCATGTGGAGAGTGTGTTCTACAGGAAAGGCCTTTCACATCCTACACAGGCAAAACAAAAATTTGATCAAACAGCAGATTCATCCCCTCTTTTGGATTTTCATGCCTGGAGTGATACATTGGACACACCTTGTTCCCAGGATATAATGGTTCCTAAAGGCACTGAGCAAGATGGTGTGAGAAATTGACTCTCACCTCAGGAGCTCTGACCAACTTGAATCTATTTTCCAAAGACTCTAGGATACAATGCAGTGGGTGTGAGGGGTTTTAGGACCAGATGGAGGCTGCAGGGGGTCATGTTAAAGAGGCTTCCTGAAATAACCTTCTAACACAAAGTGACTGGAGGTATATCCTTGGAAGCAAATGCTGAATGAAGATGATTTGCAAATACATCAAGAAAACTGCAGTTGGAAATTTCTAAGGGGAAGTCAAAAGAAAATCAAGTATAGAAAAAAAACCCACAGAGTTTCTTGCCCTCTTTCATTTCACATTCCCGACCCCATCAAATAAAGTGAAAAAGAGAACCCAGAGGAGGCAAGAGCAGGAAGAAGGGAAGTAAAGAAACATGAAATAGAGAAATAGAACTGATTCCTCCCAAGAGCTCCACCCTTTCCCACTGCAGTTTTCCATCCTGAAGGAGGCTAGAGAAGGACAGAACTGAAGCATTGAAGTCTGGCCACTGACTATTACTCAGCATTTTATTTCTGACATGAAATTGTATTATGACCAAAAATAACTGGAGACTCATTATCTGCGGAGGAGGACATGAAAAGTTGCAGTACTCACTTCAGGTTTCAGCCAAGGGGTGGGAAAGAGTTATCTGTGCAGAGCAGGTTTGCCTCGGCCACGTGGCAGGGAGAAGATTGTGACTTTCTACCCCTGGCCTCTGAAGTCCCTCTTTCAACTTTACATTCAACAGAAAGTGTCTGTAAGAATATGCCAGAAACTGATAAGTTTTCTCAAGGAGTGGACAAGGATGTGAGGGAGACTACTTAGAAATACTCTCTTGGACACTTAGCATTTGTCACTACAAAATGTATTTTTTATCTTAAAACTCTATGTTTGAAAGTAGAAAATTCTGGAGAGACTCATTGTCATTCTCTCTCAGAAGAGAGCACACAACGACACTGCCATCACCAGGCCACCGACCCTGCACCAGGCTTTCACCTTGGAGGCTCCTCCGCCCCAAGGGACCCAGCCCCGGCAGCCAAAAATCCTCCAGAATTCAACTGCGCAGGCTCACGGCCACTCTCCACATGCTCCGGCCGAGCCTCACCCATGAGTGAACTTTCTCCTGGACCTTGTGGTGGCATTTGCAGCCACACAACATGTCACACCTTGCACCACTAATATCCTGAGAGTAGTGCACCATATTTGGTGGGGTTTAGAGTAGAAGGTAACCAATCTTAGAGAAAAATATATTTTTATAGATCTATCTGTATATGTTATGTATAAACACACAAGGCTCAACCTTCAACAACATGTTAGTAAACTCTTATAGAAGGGCTCAAAGTCTCCTGCGTGAAATACAACAATATTCACATGCTTTCCTCTAAGGAAACGTTCTTGGATCACTTTCAGAAGTTTATTCATAACAAACAATACAAAATGAATTAGTTCGGTTCTGTTTTGGGGTAGGGGTTGAGGTTTGGGATGAGAACATCTCAAATATAGTGGTGGGAAGGTGTTATAGTGGTGGGATTGGTGTTTGGATATTAAACATAATCAAATACTGTGAACTGCTTTATAAAAATAAAATTTTTTAAAAAAGGAAAAAATATAGAAAATTGTGAAAGGAATCTTCTGAGCCCCCCCCCCCGGAAAGATCCGTACTTCCTGGCATCCATGGTCTTATGTAGCCCCCTTTATATTTCTATGTCAGGCTCCATGGTACTTTTCAATGACGAGATTGTGGAAACCATGATGGGTTGGCTATGGTACCCATGACATGTCTTGGTCTCAGCCAAGGCAAACGCCCTACCGCTGTGCTATCGCTTTATGAAAGTTAAAAATATATATATGAAACTCTTGGGTGAGTTAAGAGAAACAGCTGCAGTGAGCTGTTCTGTTTGTTACTCATGACTCCAGGAGCAGCCCAAAGCTCAGAATATTCAGGTGGAATCCTTTGCTCTCAAGTGCCATATGGGCATCTAAATTATCCCTAAATGAACTTAGGTTTCTCTTTAAGTCTTTGCTACATCGGGAAAGGTAGGCCCATGGGATGACCACACCAGCAAAGGTTTCTTCACAGCTGATGAACACTGTGTTCACAGAATGTACTTTTTTATTTTTAAATGTAGGAGTATTGCTATTTATTCAGCAATTGGTTAAGCTGATTGAATTGGGCATGAACTCCACATTGCTCTCTTTTTTTATTTTATTTATTTATTTATTTATTTATTTGGGCTGGAGCGATAGCACAGCGGTAGGGCATTTGCCTTGCACGCAGCCAACATAGCCGACCCGAGTTCGATTCCTC
>JAOXYA010023428.1:0-13339 GCA_028565675.1 Sorex palustris | reverse complement strand
GCACTCAGGAATTACTCCTGGCCGTGCTCGGGGGACCATATGGGATGCTGGGAATCGAACCCGGGTCGGGCCGCGTGCAAGGCAAACGCCCTACCTGCTGTGCTGTCACTTCAGCCCCTCCCCACCCCTTCTTCTTTGGAATGACACTTTGTCATCTCCTTGGCCCCCATGAGGCATGCCTTTGAAAACCATGAAGAGAATTCACTTTCATGCTGCCTCTCCCTTCTGCTCCCGGGTTTGATGATAAAAGACACATTCTGGGCTGGTCCTTAGCTCACCGGTGGAGTTTGGCTGGTCTGTTTTCTCTCCCTGCTCCCTCCCTGTTTTCTATCCATGGGACCCCCAGGGTGGAAACCACTGATGTGACTCACCCTCATTTCAGGGTGAAGCTGGCTGTTGCCGAGAGAGGCCAGTTCTGTTCTGTTGCCCTTGCTCTGATTTTGGCCACACCTCGCTGTGCAGTGCCAGGGGGACCCCTCCCTGCCTGTGTTGGGGTGGGTGGGAGAGCCATGCGGAGCCTGTGCCCCGCCCTGGGGACAGTCTCCCTTGGCCCCAGGGGGAGTTTTGTTGAAAGCAAGCTCCAGCCTCCGTGATGGGTTTTCTCCTACAGTGGAAAAACACAATCGATGTGTCGGGAAGGCCCATGTATCATGGAATGCGGCGTGTCGGGAAGTGAATTCCTTTCAGCCTCCATCAGGGTGGCCGGCGGCGAGGTGGCCGGTGGCGTGAGGGCCCACAGTCCCTCAGTGGCAGCAGCTGTCGGGCAGCTCGGGGTTTCTCTCCTGCTGGTCTCATGCTTGTCACGTCCCGTCTTTAGGGGATGCAGGCCTGTGATTCCCGACCTTGGCCATCACACGTGGGGAGGTTCTGAGAGAACCTCCCCATTTCCAGGAAGGGAAGTGAGTGTGTGCTGACTGGCTCCCGGTGTGGGGGACACCACACCTGTGCAGTCCCTGGGGAAGAAGTGAGTGACCGGCAGCCCCCAGGCTTCAAACAGGGTTGCTGCATCTGTTGGGAGCCCTGTGCAGCTTGTAGGCCTCGGGGCTGCACCAGGGGAGAAGCGACCTGCTCACGGTGGGGGGGGGGTCCCAAACCTGCAGACACTTGTCCCGGAACATGACTGGAGGCCGCTGGGTTCTGCTTTCTGTGGACCAAGGACCTGGAAACCAAAGGTCAAGGCTGGTCCCGTTGGGACCTTTCTGCCTCTGTTCGCATGAGCGTGGGCTGTCCCCAAGGATGTCACTCACCCCAGATGGCCCTGAAGGGCTGAGGGTTCCTGTACCCCCGGGAAGGGGCGTGGGGAGACTTCTGGGGCGTCTCAGTGGGGGCTGGGGAGCCAGGATAGGCTGCATGTTGCTGATCCTGATTTGGTCCCTGACACTGCATGGGGGGCCCTGAGCACTGCCAGGAGTAGCCCCGAGCACCACCAGCTATATTATCCTAGTCCCTAAAAAAATCCCACAAATAAATACCCCAACAAAAGCCTTGGGGGCCCATATGGTCCCTGGGTTGTACCCTGGCCGCCTGTGTGAACAGCATGGGCTCCTGTCCTTAGAACTTTCTGGAAAGTGATGACTGAGGCGAGGGAGGGATCGGGCTGGGGTTGGGTACAGGCCCAAAAGGAAAGAGGCTCGTTCTTGGGAGCTGGGACGGGGGCGCTTCCCCCTTCACAGCTGTGGGGAGCTGCCGCAGGCTCTCCTGCCTGTCCCTGGTCTGGAATGCTGGCATGTGGGGACTCCCCACAGGCCCTTCTAGAACCTCCCCACCCTCCTTCCAGCACATTCCGCCTCCAGGCCTCTGAGCCTGTGGTTGCGGGAACACAGTTGGGAACGCTGGTGAGGTTGGTGGCGAGAAGCTGGGGCTCTCCCGGCAGACTTCGAGTCCTGGCTCTGTCACTTCTCAGCTGGGTGACTGCTTCGTGCCTCAGTTTCCCTTCCTGTGAACTGAGCAGAGGCACCTGCCTCTTGGATGGGGCTCGCGAGCTCCCCCAGCCTGAGCTGCCTCGTCCTTTCCCTATCCAGAGGCCTGAGCCCACACCCTTCTCCCAGGGCAGCGAAAGTCCTTGGTCTTGGGTTCGTGGCCACTCAGCATACCACGCCAGGCCCTGGGGAGAGCGGACACGACCTGGAGGGCGCCTCGGGGCGGAGGCAGGTGGAGGGGGCCTGGTGGGGGCTGTCCCCACCTTCTGCCCTGCAGGCTCCTCCCTTCTGTCTCTCAGTATCTTCACCTGCCCTTGGGAACTGTTTCTGCAAGGGCGCAGCTAGCACAGGGCTGTGAACTGGGTTTCAGGGGAGGGAGGTGCTCAGGCGCAGGGGGCCAGACTCCGGTTATTCTCACTTCGTTACACCCCAAATAAAAGCTTAGCACTCACCTTTGTTTCCCGGGTGTCTCTGAGCCTGGGGCTTCCTCTCTCCCTAGGTGGGCATTTGGTATTGGCTTCTTAGTGCCTTTATTACCACCCAGTCAAAAAGGTGAAACTAATTATTTTTGAGGGGTGGGGTAGGGTGGGAGGGGGCGCCACACCCAGCAGTGCTCAGGGGTTACTCCTGGCTCTGCACTCAGGAATTACTCCTGGCCGTGCACACCGGGAACCATGTGGGATGCCGGGGATTGAACCCAGGTTGGTTGCGTGCAAGGAAAGAACCTCCCTGTACTATTTCTCTACCCTCCTGGTAAAATGAACACATATATATATATATATATATGTATATATATATATATATATTTGCTTTTTGGGTCACACCCAGCGATGCACAGGGGTTACTCTTGGTTCATGCACTCAGGAATTATTCCTGGCCATGCTTAGGGGACCAAATGGGATGCTGGGAACTGAACCCGGGTTGGGCCGTATGTAAGCCAAACGCCCTACCCGTTGTGCTATCACTCCAGCCTGAAATGAATATTTTTATGGTAAAAGAAGCCAGCTTGGGTTTTCCTTCCTCTCCGGCAATGACTGAACAGTGTCCAGCAGTTGTGTGTCCCTGGGTTGATTATTCTCTGTGAGATGGGGGTCACTCCGGGGGATTTAAGTGAAATAGAGCTCCAGGAATCAGGGGATTGGGGGTTCAGGCACTGGCCTGGCATGCAGCCAACTCCGGGCCTGTCTCTGGCTCTGTCTGATCGCTGAGCACCCACCCCTGGGTGTGGCCCAGTCTCCTTCCCCCCAAACCAAAGTTCAGGCGACGCATCATACAAAGAAGGGGTGTGGTTCTCACTGCTGTCAGAGGTGCTGGCTGGAGCCCCTGGGTGCAGTGACGGCTGTCTGGGGCAGCCCCTGGAGGTGGCCTTGGGGATCCGAGCTTTAGGGATGTTTGCTGGTTGCCTTGTGCCCACCGTAGGGCAGAGTTCCCCTCCAAGGACAGCCGCATCCCTGTTGGAGGAAGCGACTCCGTTTGGATTGGTGACCGCCTGCCAGCTCTGAGTGGTGACTAGAGACAGATGATAATAAAAGCTCAGGCCTAATAAAACGGGAATGATGAACAGAGCTTGGGAGGGAGGTCGCTGAAAGGCCGAGTGCCCCGAACAGCTTGTGGGGGGGCAGGATGTGCGCTCTGGCTAATGCTCTTGCTGGCTGTCTTGGGCTTTGGTCGGGGGACGAGGTGGGAGCACACTGGGGGTGGTGGTGGTGTCCTTACACTAATGACCAAGGTCATTCAGGCCCCTTGGGCTCCTGGACCATGCAGAATGGGGGCAGCTCAGAAAGCGGGTGTTTTTGGAATGCAAGGCCAGGCCGAGGAAGCCGGTTCTCCAGGAGGCTAAGGGTGAAGACAAGACAGCACCTGTCCAGGAAGAGACTCAGGGACAGCCCTGGGCCCAGGTGGCCATGGCCGTAGGGAGCAGCCTGAGGACTGGCCTCTTGTTCTCTCTCCCATTGTTCTTTGGTGTGTGTGTGTGTGTGTGTGTGTGTGTGTGTGTGTGTGTTTTGGGGAGAACCCGCAGCGCCACCCAGGCGAGGCCTGTCCCCTGCCACCGAGCAGCAAGCCAGCCTGAGCCTGGGGATTGTTACAGGAAGCAGTAACCCCCGGGGATCCCTCCTTGTGGTCCTTATAGGCCAGGCCCTGGCGGCAGGTTCAAGTTTCCTGACCTTTGCGGGTGGAGAGATTTGTGACGTTCATAAAACGGCACACCCACCCATGAAAAGCACCTAGAACAAATACCAACTTCCCCCTTTCTGTGCTCCTATGGGGACTATCCAGGGTGCTAGGTATTGATGTGACGTCAGCCATGTGCCAGGCAAGCACTTTAACCCCTGTGCTTGCTCTCTGGGCCACCCTCCCCACAACTGCATTTTTTTCCAGTTTGTTCTTCTCTCGAAGCCCCAGGGACTGTTTGATTGAGCTCGCTGAGAGAGACATTGATGGAGGTGGTTGTTTGTTAGAGCTGGAAGCTCCTTTCTTTTCATTTTTCTTTTGCTTTTTGGGTCACGCCCGGTGTTGCACAGGGGTTACACCTGGTTCATGCACTCAGGAATTACTCCTGGTGGTGCTTGAGGGACCTATGGGATGCTGGGGATCAAACCCGGGTTGGCCACGAGCAAGGCAAACACCCTACGCGCTGTGCTATTGCTCTAGGCCCTGGAAGCTCCTTTCTAGGATGCAAAAAAGCGAGATGTGGATCTTAAGAAAGCCAACAGGCGGCAACCATCTGGTTTGGCCTTCTGGGCGTGGTGTGGACTTCCCCCTCTCTTACAGTCTGCCTCCTTACTGGAAGCTAACCCTTCTACCACACCACCTCAGGACCACATGGTGGTGACACAGACTCCCTAGTCCCTTAGAAACCTGAGGGGAGGGGCCAGAGCCATAGCACACAGCGGGTAGAGTGTTTGCCTTGCACGTGGCTGACCTGGGTTCCATCCCCTGCATCGTATATGGTTCCCCGGGCAGCACCAGGAGTGATTCCTGAGTGCAGAGCCAGGAGTAACCCCTGAGCATCGCCAGATGTGACCCAAAAAGCCAAAAGGAAAAAAAAAATAAACCTGAGGGAAAAGTTAGTTTTAACTTCTCTCTGCTCCCGGGTGAAACTTGGGATTTTGCACCTGATGGAGCCAGGCAGGAGAAGGGAAGGTTTGCAGCCTGACTGCCTTGGCGGAGGGACCCTGGACACCCTGGGCTTCAAAGGAGCAGCGCGCACGGGCTTGTTCCGTGCGGCCAGCTGTGTTTCTCCTCAGGCTCCGTGAAAGACCCAACTTAGAGCCAGGCTCTGGCAATCTGCACCTCCTGAATGCGGGTTTTGTGCGCTGGGTTTCATTTGCATTTGGTGTCTGGAGTGGCTGGTGGTGGAAAGAAGCTGCTTTTGTTTTGGGTAACTGAGGGCTGGGGTTTCAGACCACTGCTCACCCCGTGTGAAGTGTCACTGGAGTGGCGGCAGGGCAGGCGCATCGAGGTCCTGGAAGATTCCCTTTGCAAACGAGGCTTTGCAGACCCCCCGAAATCAGTGGCTCAGAGAGTGACATCATGAAAGAGAGCGCCGCCTTCACGCGGAGATTTTGTTTCCCCTGATGCCCGGCTTTATCTCAGCATCCCTGCCTGGGCTAAGCCCCTCTGATGCTGGTGCGGTCCTTGTCAGCTGTGGTAGGGAAGCCAGAGGGGACTCCCCCCCCCTTCCCCCTTAATGGGACTCTGCTGGTTGCTTCTTGGACAGCGGGTGAATTATTCATGATGAAATGAATGGGGGCATTCTTTTAGGTTTGTGTAGATGCAAATGGTTAACAGCCCATTTAGTCAGCTGCTGGGGTCGGTCTGGCTGCCGGGAAGCCCGAGGACCCCTGAGCGCCTGCCTGCCTGTGTGTTTCCCTCGCTTGGCTGATTTTTGTAGATAAACTGAGCTTCGAACCTTTCTGATTCTCCCCCCCTCCCCCATCCACCTTCTCAGTTTTCCTTTTTTCTGTTTAAGCTTCCCGTCATTCGTCATTCATTTTGCAGTAAGGCTGGTGTCCCCTTCCTTTGCTCCCTGTTCTCCTTTTTCCTCCATCTGTGCTGCCTTTGTGGGCTTCCTGCGGTGTTTGAAGAAGTATGGTTGGGGAGGGGTACCCCAGGGACTCTGACTTGGAGGGAAAAAAAGTCTTTGTCACCCATCAGCTCCTGGAAGTTCTCCTCCTGTAATCCCACATAAAGACATAATTGGATCCAGGTACCAACACAGTTACCACCGCCGGCCCCACAGATGGCAGAAATTCTGTAATTATTCACTTTTTGGGAGTTGACTCTTGGGATCAATTTACATTTTTTTTAATGAACCACCATGAATTGCAAAGGTATAAAGTTATTCTTGATTAAGTTTTAGGGGTATAATGTTCCAACGTGCTGGAGTGATAGCACAACAGGTAGGGAGTTTAGTTTGCCTTGCACGCGGCCAACCCGGGTTCAATTCCTCCGTCTCTCTCGGAGAGCCTGGCAAGCTACCGAGAGTATCCCGCCCACACGACAGAGCCTGGCAAGCTCCCTGTGGTGTATTACGTCAAAAACAGTAACAACAAATCTCACAATGGAGATGTTACTGGTGCCCGAGTGAGCAAATCGATGAACAATGGGAGGACAGTGCTACCATGCTACAATGTTCCAACACCAGTCCCCTTACCACTGCACTTATTCCCTCCACTAATGTCCTCAGACTGCCTTTGTGGCAGGCATTTCTCTTATCTACTTCCTATTAGATGCCATGGTTGACAGTACTGTGACTAACAGGGTATCAATGCATGTTACTTTACCACCTTTCAGCACCCAGTCCTCCTTCAGAATGACCACTTCCTGCTGTCTTTGTCACAGTGGTCCCTTTGCTGGCCTCCGTCCCCTCTTCCCCCAGGGGCAAGCTTCCTGCTAAGGACCAGTTTCGATTGCTTTCTGGGATGAGTTATTCCCCTACTATGTTTCTTTATAGCCCGCCAATGAGTGAGACTATTCTGCCTGTCCTTCTCCCTCTGACTCATTTCACTCAGCAGGATACTCTGCAGACCCATCCGTGTATCACACATTGCGTGACTTCATCTTTTCCTCTGGCCAAGTAGTGTGTTCTATTGTGAATAGGTACCACAGTTTCTTTGTCCAGTCATCTGTTTCTGGAGACTCGAGTTGTTTCCAGATTCACGCTGTTGTGAACAGTCCTGCAATGAACATAGAAATGCAGATGTCTCTTCTGCATTGTGCTTTGGGTCCTTGAAGATATATTCCCAGGAATGGCATCCCATGTGAAAACTGGATTCCTAGGTTTTTGAGGAATATACGTGTTGTCTTCCAAAAAGGCTGGACCAGTCGATAATTCCGTGGACAGTGAATGAGGGTCCCTTTTCCGTCATCTGATTTTTGTTTTTGTTCCTTTTGATGAGTGATGCGAGGTGATATCTTGTGGTTGTTTTGACTTGCATCTCCCTGATGATTAATAAGTGAGATAGAGCATTTAGATGAGCACTTACTCATATTTCTTTTGGCCATTTGTATGTCTTCATTGAGGAAGTTTCTGTTTGTCTCCTCTCCAATATTTGATGGGGCTGGATGTCTTTTTCTTGTCAAGTTCTGCCAGTGCTTTATATATCTTGGATATTAACCTTTGTTGGATGAGTGGTGGGCGAATGATTTCTCCCGGTCCGTGGGCTGTCTTTGTGTGTGTCCTTGCTCATCATTTCCTTTGAGGTACATAAATAAGCTTCTTAGTTTAATGTAGTCCCACTTGTTTATCTTTGCTCCCACTTGCTTGGTCAGTGGGGTTTCACCCTTACAGACGACTCTGTTTTCTGTGTCACAAAGAATTCTGCCTATGTTTTCCTCCGCGAAACTTGTGGATTCATGTCTGATATAGCAGTCTTTAATCCACTTGGATTTAACTTTTTGTGCTTGGTGTTAGAGTTCTGAGGGTGTTGTTTTCTTGTTTGTTTGTTTTTTTGGCATATGGCCAGCCAGTTTTCAGGACCCATTTTGATATCCTTTGTTTCCTTTTGATCAAATAATCACCTCAAGTCATGTTGATGTCTGACTGCAAATTCGATCCTTTGATGGCTGCTGTCTTGAAGTCGCTCAGCCTTGTGGACCGTTTAGAACCTGCTCAGGGTTTGGCATAGGAGATGCAGCGAATGGCCAGAATGGAAACATGTCCGGTGCAGGGTCAGGCTGGCCACCAGGCAGTGACCACAGCAGACGCTGAATGAACTAAATCCGGAATGAGCTGTGTAGGACGGAGAAGAGCAAGACAGTTTCTGCATTTACTTCTGTTGAGGTGGTGCTGATTGGTTGCAAGGCTGCTCACCCCCGAGCTGTTGACCTCATGTATCAGGCGTCTCTGCGTGTGTAGACGCGTGGTGTGTGTTTACTGCAAGCCTGCCCGTGCCTACAGGCCTTTCTGCTCAGTCCTGATAGCCGTGAGTTTCAGTGTTTACAATGCCAGCCCCTGCACAGCACCAGATTTCAATGCCTCCAGCGTGCTCCTTGAATTGTGAGGGACCGCGTGAAGTACCCAAGCCTTCTTGTGAGAGCTGCGGTCAGTCCACCAATGACCAGATGCCATGTGACCATTGGTGCCCAATCTTTTCATCACTGCCGGTGACCAGTCCCATCATGACTTTCAAAGTCTGCCTGTGATTGGCCAATTGCTCAGGTCACTCAATTCCCAACCCGTGCTGTCTTCCGAGTATGTTGCTGGAGTGTCACCCTGTCTTTCTCTAACAGACCAAGGTGCCATTTTACAAAAACGTCCAGAACAGAGAGGGACCTGGCCAGCAAGCATGGAACATGACCAGGAAAGTTAAAAGAAAATTCCTGGGGCCAGAGATGTAGTGCAGGGGTCGGGGGGGCTAGCCTGGCACCTCCTAGTCCCGAGTACCGCTAGGTGCAGCCCTGGAGTTTCTTCCCTGGCGTGGGCAGGTCTGGTGGTCCTGGCACTGTGTCGTCAGTCACTCACATGGGATCACTCACCTAGTGGCCCCTCGCCTCCTGAGCATCGCATGGCGCCTCCGTGCCCCCGCCCCCCCCCAACAAAATTATTATGCCGGAAGTGAGTTCCTGTGAATGGGAATGCTGTGTGGCGTGTTCAGTGCCCCTGGGGGAGGGGCTTGGGGACTTTGCAGAAGGCGGGAAGGGCCAGGTTCCCTCTACGACATGGGAGTAGGGGTCTGCAAGGAAGGATGACACCCCAGAGAAGGGGATGCGGAGTGAAGTCCGGGACACCTGTCTTAGGGAACACTGGGCTTCCTGGGCTGGTCACAGCCCTACAGGGATGGTCGCCCCCCTCCCCGGGGTGTCAGGCTCAGTGAGTGGGGGACTGCGTTCTCTATCAGAACACGGGATAGGGGCTGGAGCGATAGCACAGCGGGGAGCTCTCTTGCCTTGCATGCGGCTGACTTGGGTTCAATGCCCAGCATCCCATATGGTCCTCTGAGCACTGCCAGGAGTAATTCCTGAGTGCAGAGACAGGAGGAACCTCTGAGCATCGCTGGGTATGACCCCCTCCAAAAAAAGAACAAGGGATAAAGTGCCGGTGACCTATACTGCTATATGGGCGCAGTGAGAAGATGCCCCCTATGAGAACTCGGGCAGAAAGGGCTCCCATGCCAGGCGAGGGCTGTCCTCGGAGACGGGGCTAGAGGGGTGGCAACCTGGGGCCCGGTGCTGTGGCTTGGATGGTCACCTGGCAGTGCTTGAGTCCTCTGGGGCAGTGCTGGGCTCGACCTTGTGGCTTTGCACCTGCCAGGCATGTACCTCGACCCCTGCACTGCCCGCCTGGTGTCTGCCTCTGTCATACCCGCCAGTGCTGAGGAGTCCAATGCCCCATCTGCCGTGGCTCACCGGGACCAGGCTCGTCTAGCACAGGACTCACTGTCAGGCCAGCCTGGCTCTCTGTCCAGCGGTGCTGTCCACCCGGGCAGAGGGACAGGATGCCACGGCTGCTCAGCACAGCTTCAGGGGATGCCTCCTTCCACACCCCCATTCGGGTTCTTCACTTCTCCACCTTCAAGCCTGGCAGTGCCCACGGCTGCTGGGAGACTTCAGAGCGTGAGGCTGTGAGGCCCTGTTCCCCCACACAGGAGCTGCGTGTCCCTGCGTCACCTCCCCAGGGGCCCCCCTCCATGTGACCCCCTCTTGTCATCTGCTTCTTTGCACGGTGGGAGAGCCCCCCTGGATGTTGGGGCAGGGGGTTCGCGTGGTTTCTGAGGTGGGAGCAGCTCACTTGAGGGGCGTGTTGTGTGGCTTTGGGTGGGAAGCAGGCAGAGGTGCCAGTGTGGATGGGGGTCACCGAGCTTATGGGGCCCATGGTGGCTTGGGGAAGGGTGTGTCGGGCTGGCCCTCGGTGGGGAAGTGACCTTGACCGAGACCCAAACGACAGGGGGCACTGGCCACAGAAAGGCGGGCGTGGGAGTCCTGGGGCTCTGCTGGTTCGAGAACTGAAGCCAGCCATGGGGGGGGGGTGTTGTGGGGGTTTGTGGGAAGAGGGGGCCTATGCCCACCCCCAAACAGGAGTCATTGCTCAAGGGGGTCTTGACACTGCACTCTGCTGTGATGGCCCAGGGTTTGGGGCTGGAGTGGAGAGACAGAGGCCCCTGTGGGTGTGCCTGGGAGCCCCCTGCAGCCTCAGTTGTGTCTTCTCTCCTTCCCCTCCCTGCGGCTGATGGGGGGCGAGGGGAGAGGTACATGCTTGGTCGTGGTACCTGCTGGGAGTTGTGGCATGCCCAAGTGCACACGTGTGTGCTGTGTGTGGAGATTACATTGTGGATTCCACATGGGTGGCACCGTCAGGATTGAGTTTGACACGTGGGTGGTGCTGAACTCACGGCCTCCTATGTGGTTGAACCGTCAGCACCCCCAGCGTGACTCGACTGCTCTGTGCAGCACACCTGCCCTCACCTTTGTCCAGGCCGCAATACCCCACCTGTGGCCAAGAAGCCACATTTGAGCACTTAACATTAGAAGCCACATTTTAGGGGCCACGGGTAGGGCATTTGCCTTGCACGTGGCCGACCTGGGTTCGATTCCCAGCATCCCATATGGTCCCCCAAGCACCGCCAATAGTAATTTCTGAGCACAGAGCCAGGAGTAACTCCTGAGCATCACCAGGTGTGACCCCCCCCCCAAAAAAAAAGCGAAAAGCAAAAAGAAGCTACATTTGAGTGTTTAACATTAGAAGCCACGTCTGAGCATTTAGAGCTGTGTTGTGTCTGACAAGGCAACTATTGAGGTGACCTTCTGCTGATTAAAATCCATCAACAAAGTTTCTGAATGTGTGTTCACCAGTTCCTGATGCTCGGCCAATCAAAGTCGATTGTTTACACGGGGGAGCACAGAGTGGCTCTCGCCGTTGCTGTTGGCAGCAGGCTGTTCGTAGGGAGAAGGTGTCTTTTCTGTTGGAAGCCTTCGGGAGGTGTGGCACAAACCTTTGCCTCCTTCCCTAGTCTGTTGCCCGCCCCCGCAGATCTGCGGGGATGTGGGGGGGGGCTGGAAGGAGGAGAAGGACCCCCGTGGCCAGCCCACAAGTGTCTGCACTGCTGCCGCTCTCAGCCCTGTGGTTGGGGCTTCGGGGCTGGTCTCACTATGCTAGACCAAGGCCCAGCAGGACTGGCTGAGTTTGGAGACCGGAGCGGGGCTGGTCCCTGGGCTGTTACACCCTGGCGCTCCACTGGCCCCTGCGGCTGGACCCACAGCGTCCTCAGGTCTTTTCCCCAGCACTTGGTGAGGAAGAGGGCTTGGGCTTCCAGGTGTCGAGTCTGGAGCCCGGGGCAGGCACCCTGTGTGAAGTCAGAGGGTATCACCCTGCGTTCCCTTGGCTCAGGATTCTGGACCCCTGGACCTCTCTTGGGTCCTGGTTCTCCCTGAGTCTTCCCGACCCAGGCTGCAGCTTACTCATTCCCCTGTGAAGGGATCTTTGATTACTTTAGTGTCCTGGCTACACATAGTAGGTGCTTTAGAACCCAGGGAGAGAGAAAGAGAGGAGAGAGGGAGGGAGATGGGGGGGGGGGAGAGAGAGAGAGAGAGAGAATGAGAGAGAGAATTTCCCTCTGGACTGGGAAAGACTGCCCAGCGTTTTCCTCTTGATGATGGGAGTCACAGTGCTAGGGGAGGTTCTGGAGGCCTTCCTGGAGGAATAGGAAGATTTGAATAATTGTGGACCCAGTGCAGAAAGAGTTGGATTCCGATCAGCAGTGCTTGCTGAGGAGGGGCAGAGATGGCAGGGGCCGACGGTGGGGGGAACCCCTTGTCCTGCCATTCTGAGTTGTGTGGAGTGGCAGCTTCTGCGTCTGTCCTGGGCTGAGCATGCAGGTGCGGACACTATGGCAGGACCTTTCTTGGGCCCCGCTTGTGACCGTGTGGGCAGAGCCATCGGCAGCCGCTCCTGCCTGCTGCCCCCGTGGCGGTACGTGGAGGGGACGCGGATTCCAGACACCATCTGGGTCACGCCGGGTTGCGTGTGTTCCTGTCGGGGCCATGCCCCACAATGTTTGGGGTGGCCCGTGAGGTTCTGGACTCTCTCGGGGGACCGTGCCGTGTGGGGTTGGAACCCGGGGCTCCTGCCTGCGAAGAGCCCCAGCCCCGAGCCCGCTCTTCCCCACCCCTGCTCCTTCCTTGTTACCAGCGCGTGCGTGTGGACCGAGCTTGGGGGTTGCTGGAGAAGAAACGATTGTTTAGTTGTAATGGTTTTTGGGGAGCAGGGACAGCCAGGCTGTCGCCTTTGTCCTTTGGACTGCTGAGTCGGGATGTAGGTACTCACTGCTTCAAACTGGCCTGTGGCCCTCACTTGGCACCTTCCTGTGTGTGTGTGTGTGGGGGGGGGGGGTTCCATGAGACCCTCAAACCGCTTCCTGTCATCCAGACAGGGAACATGAGGTGTCTGTGAGCTGAGAGGGAACGAGAACTTGCCTGAGATCTGTCCCAGCTCAACACTTGGGGGGCGCAGTTGGTGCCCCTTGTTCTGCTGTGTCCGAGTGGGCGCCAGGGGCTTACCTGGTGGAACGGCTTCTCTTGGGAGTCTCTTGAGTTTCACACCCGCCACCTGGGCCCGGGGCTGGCCCTTGTCTCTTGCTGGACAGGCGCTGCCCCTGTCCTCACCCTCGGCCTCCTGGGGAAGCGTCTCCCTGCTGGGCGTGTGCTGGGCCCCACCCTGGGCTCTTTCCCTTCTGCCTCTGCTGTTTGAGCAAGTCTCTTGATTTCAGTGGTCTGTGAGGGTTATCTTCTCCTCCAGGACAAAATGTAGAATTCTCTAGTCAAGGGTGTTTTACCTGATTTCTTCCTAAGGAGAATAATGCATCTATTTAGTGTAATTTCTTATATATATATATATATATATATATTTTTTTTCCTTTTTGGGTCACACCCAGCGATGCTCAGGGGTTACTCCTGGCTCTGCACTCAGGAATTACTCCTGG
>JAOXYA010023421.1:0-13339 GCA_028565675.1 Sorex palustris | reverse complement strand
AGTTCACGCAGATTGCCCAGTGCCACTCTCTGGTCCTGACTGCTGAGACGGGGATTGGGGCACGAGGGAGGAGAGAAGGGTGGGTGGATCCTTGCGGTCACGTTTCTGCGGGCTCTGGTCCAGGTGTGGAAGCGAGAGAGGACCTGGGCTGGTGCAGGGATCCTTCTGACTCGGGGAAGGGGAAAAGATTTCCCAGCCGATGCAAACAATCCTGCCTTTTCTCGAGCCTCCTGCTGCGTGTGCGTTTCCGGGTCCTGGAGGCTTCCAGCACGGTTGCTGGTGCATCTCTGTCTTGGGGCTTGCTTGCTTGCTTGCCCGGGGCCACTGGCCGGGTTCAAGTGTCTCAGGATGGCCCCTGGAGGTTTCAGCTTCACTTTCCTGGCTAAATGTGATTTTCTTTTCTGAGATTTTTTTTTTAATCTTGTCTCCTGTATCTTTTAGAACTTTCTAAAAATTGGTAATTGCCAGATGGCACACATTCCTTTCCACCGGATTCCTTGGGTTTATTCTAATCAGTCACATTTTTTTTTCCTGTTTGTTTTTTGGCAGTGCTCAGGGCTTACCCCTGGTTCTGTGCTCAGGGATCACTCCTGGAATCTTTGAAGGACCATATGGGATGCTGGAGATCAAACCTGGGTTGCCTGTGTGCAAGACGAGTGCCTTTCTTGTTGTTCGATCACTCCACCTGTTGGCATTTTCTTTTTAATTAAATTTTTTTTTTGCTGTATTTTTAATCAGTGATACCCATTGTTCTAGGGGTCCCCTCCTGGTGGTGCTTAGCCAGGCTTTGGGCCCTAGGGGCCCAGTACTTGGTATTCTTATCTCTTTAGTTTTTGTTTCTGGGCCACACCCGTCGGTGTTCAGGGCTTACTCCTGTCTCTGTGCTCAGGGATCACTCCTGGTGGGACTTGGGGGCATATGCAGTATGCCAGGGGTCCAGGCATGAAAGGCAGTTGTGTGCAAGGCAATTGCCTAAGCTGCTGTACTATCTCACCTGCCCTGGTATTCTTATCTTTCTGTTTCTTCTATACCTTGTTGCTTTTCGCTGGCAGGGAGGTAAAGCCCTCTTTAGCCAGTTGCTCTCCTTCCGTTCCCCTCCCCCAGATTGTTAGAAGAGCCGCAGCTACTGCAGCGGCAAGGGCTGCTGGCTCCGTGCTCTGTGTCCTGTCAGAGCTGATTTCATTATTCTTGTACTCGGTCCCACAGGGTACCAGGCAGACATTGTTCTCGTTCTGCGCTGATGCCCAACACGCCACCCCCAAATGAAGAGGGTGCACACACACACTCATTATCATCTCTAGTGACTCTGAGTGGCCTGACCCTGGCTGTGTGGTGCTTGCTTAGGTTCTGCAAAGGCTCAGCTGTGGGTCTGGAGCGATAGCACAGTGGTAGGGTGCATGCCTTGCACATGGCATTTCCAGATTCAATCCCTGGCAGAGCTAGGAGGAATCCCAGAGCATAGCTGGGTGTGGTCACCCCCTAAAAAAACACCCACCCCCCCAAAAAAAATGACAAACCAAACCTAAAACCAAAAACAAAGGCTCAGCTGGGCTCCAGCCTCCCCTGACTGACTGTGGCATGCAATTACCATGAGTGGCTTTCTGCCCCTTGGCTGCTCACAGCACAGCGGATGAGTTCCTGGAGCGCATGTCCCAAGAAAAAGCATTCTAAAAGATAAGGAGAGGCTCTCGGGCCTGGGAGGGCTCTGCCCAAGACTGATGTAGCATCACTTCTGGCGTATTTGTTTGGTTCAAGCATTCCTGGGGCCTGCCTGTGTTCAACAGGGTAGATTAGGTTGTTTCTGTCTTTCTTTTGGGGCCATACCTGGTGGTACTATATGATCTCTCAACACCACCTGAGCACTGAGGGCCCCAAACAGGCAAATTAACTGTGCTCCCCCCCCCCAATTAAAACAACAAACCAGACTGCAACCAAACAGGCAAGACAAGCAGATGCTACATGTTCCAGAAGACCTCATTCCGGGGCCTGATGAGAACATAGTGGGGGCTGTCTAACCCCAGTGGGGTTAATGTTGGTGTGGGTGGGGTGCCGAGTGAGGATGAGGTGCATCTTAGTGGGGGTCTTTCTGGGGCTGAGTCTTGAAGGACGAATGGGCATGACCTAGAGGAGTGAGGAGGAAATCTCCATTACAGAGGCAGGCTAAGGGAGCTCGTGGCACTTTGGAGGGATTGTTGGTGTAGACTGGGGGAAGGAAAATCACTGTGTGTGTGCTGAGACAGGCAGCTAGAGCCAAGGTCTGTCCCACTTCCATGTGTGGGTCGTTGGCCAGGCCTGTGGCTGACAGTCATGTTCTGAAGTGTCTCCTTAGGATGACAGTGAGCTATTAGTGGGAGGCAGGTGGAAGGGCAGGCCTCACCTCATCGCCTTCACCTGGGGGATCCTCTCTCTTCCCCCTTAACTCATTTCCCCTTCCGTTACTGAGTCAGCTCTTTGAACCTGGAAAAGAGTTGTGTGTCACTCATCTGTGGAATATTAAGTAACATAATATGAGACTAACACCTAATGATAGTAGAGATAAGGGTTGGGAGGATCACTCCACAGCTTGGAAGTGGATCTCATGTGCTGGGGAATAAGGCAGCTGGGATGGAGAAGGGACTACTAACTAAATAATGGTTGGAGGGAATCGCTTGGGATGGTAGGTGTATGCTAAAAGTAGACTATGGACCAAACATGATGGCCAACTTAGTACCTGTACTGCAAACCATAACACCCAAAAGGAGAGAGTAAGAGGGAATGTACCTGCCACGGAGGCAGGGGATGGGGGTGGGGGGAGGGATATTGGGAACATTGGTGAAGGAGAATGGGCACTGGTGGAGGGATGGTACTTGAACATTGTTTGACTGAAACGCAATCCTGAAAGCTTATAAGTCTGTAACTGTATCTCATGGTGATTCATCAAAATTAAAAAATAAAAATAATTAAAAAAAAAAGTTGTGTGTCAGGATGGGGGCTGAAGAGATGGTATAGGGTGCTTGCCTTGCATGCGGCTGACTTGGGTTTGATTCTCGGCTCCCTGGATGGTCCCCTGAGCAGAGGACAGGAGGAAGCCTTGAGCATGGCCAGGTGTAGTCTCCAAACAAACAAAAAAGCAGTGGAAGGATGTGAGCAGTCCAGGGAGGGGGTGGGGAATTTGAGTGGGAGAAGTGCGTCTGTGCCCGGCTCCAGCCCGAACACTAGCACAGGGTCTTCTTTGACACCCTCCAGAGTAGGCAGGTGGTAGGATAATCTCCCTCTCTGGTGGAGAGACACTTGGGATGTGATGGGCAAAGAGCTGGGAAAGTAGTTCCGGTGACGTCCCAGGGCCTGCAGACCCTTTGTCTGCTGGTCCTAGAAGGAGCACCTGCTAGTTATGCGTAGTGGGTTTCTGGTCTATGCCTGCTGATTTCCTTCTGGGAGGGGCGCCCCAAGCGCTGTTGCCTAAAGAGATGACACTTGTTCTGCCGCCACCCCTGGGGTAGACATTTGTGTGACCATACACACGGGTCTGTGGGTGTAGACCATCAGGCAGCATTTGGATGCAGGTGGAACCCCATGTTCCATGGGTTCAAAAGAGAAGGTTTCGGAAGGAGTTCTGGAGGCTGGTCGCATGGCAACGTGAATGGAAGTGGCGTGACTGAAGTGTGTGCTTAAACGATGTTTAAAGAGGGTAAATGTGGGCTGGAGACATAGTCCAGCGATTATGGTGCTTGCCTTGCATGCAGCCGACCCCAGTTTAATCCCTGGCACTGTATGCCCCCACCCCCTCCAAGCCCCACTAGGTGTGACCCAACTCTCCCCCAATGGGCTCCCCTACACAAAGTAGTAAATATAATGTTAGGTGTACTTCACCACAACGTTAAGAAAGAAATAAAGGGTGTAACCCCTTCTTGGTGCTCAGCTGATAGAAATCACTTTCGAGCCCAGAGTGTGTGGGTTTGTGGATGGCAGCTGCCAGAGGGCGTCTAGGCATTTGACTTGCACTTTTGGAAGCTGTTCCTCTTCACAGCCAAACCCAAGAAGAGGTTTCCCGCCTTCTCAATGGGAATGCCTCCCTCGGCGTAGGGATGCCACTGTGCATAGAATTCAACATTCCTTCCATGAGTGAGTGGCAGCTCCGCACTGGGCTGGCTGCCGTCTGTGGTCTGCGCTGCTCCTTGAGAGAGTTTGAGGTCTGTCTGCTTCCCTGGGGCTTGAATTTCATCCTAACACACATCCCCTGGGTAGAAATATTGCCATCTGGCACTAGGCACCATGACAGGAGAAGCACTTGGATTGTAGAAGACATCTGTGTGCACGGATGTCACTCAGGCATGACCTAGGATCCAGCCTTCTCAGCACTTCTCTTAGCTCAGGTAGTTCACCTAGACCCTGAGGACCCTCGCAGGGCAGGGGGCTTGCTCTTTGAACTTGGATAAAGCTTTTTTTTTTTTTTTTTTTTAGTCATTTTGGAGGCTGGGAATAAAGCTCCAAAGGATGGAAGACAAATCAGGTTTTTGTGAGAGCCTGAATTTAACCCCTGGCACCTTGTGGTCCTCCTGAGCACTGCTAGGTATGGTCTTATTGGTCCCAGCATCCCTGGCCCAAGCATGAACTATCAGCCTGGGAATGGTCCCACCTGAGGTATAGTAATCCTTATTTTAAAAGCCACTTAATTTTGTTGTGTCCTATTTTTTTTTAATGTGGTATAGCAGAAACAGTATGCCTTCAAACCCAGAGGTTGTCTTTTTAACCATTGTAATTTTGATGGTAGAAATATTTTTTTGTTGTTGTTGATTCTGTTTCTTCTCTTTAGGGGCCATATCCCTCAGTGCTCAGGGATCACTCCTGGTGGGGCTCAGGGACTCGTGTGTGGTGCTGGGAATTCAGCCCTCGTTGACCGCATGCTAGTGCTGTCCTTCTGACCCCTTCGTTATCTGTTCTTGGTGTTGAACAGTTGATGTTTGTTGGCCTGTGTTTTGGACCACTTTGTTAATATTGATTCTGAAGATCCTTAATATGTGAAGGCAAACAGCCCAAGGTCTTCTAGCTGTCATCCCTTTTCTGCTTGACTGTTTACCTTTTCACTTCTATTTATAGACTTTGGCTACAGAGGCAAAAAGTGGTTAACTCCATGAGTCTGGTATGGATTCACTTTGGTGGGGGTGGGGGTGGGGGATCTCCTTAGAGAACTTCTCCCGGCCACAGGATTTTATACCCTCTCCATAGAAACCAGTACTCAGGAGGCGAAAGGGCCAGGTCTAGCCAGCTGCCTGTTTTACTAGCCCACAAGTTGAATTCTTCTTTTCATTTCTCATATTTTCACTTTTTGAGGCTGGAGCAATAGCACAGCGGGTAAGGCATTTGCCTTGCATGTGGCTGACATGGCCGACCCGGGTTCGATTCTCCCGCCCCTCTCAGAGAGCCAGCAAGCTACCGAAAGTATCTCACCCACATGGCAAAGCCTGGCAAGCTGCCCGTGACGTATTCAATATGCCAAAACAGTAACAACAAGTCTCACAATTTGTTGTGAGACGTTATTGGTGCCTGCTTGAGCGAATCAATATTTTCACTTTTTATTTGGAATAATTCATTTCATGGGAAGTTATCAAAAAGTGTATAAGGAGGGCCCGGGCCCCTTTCCTGGCTCTCTCCCATGGCCACAGTTTGCAACACCACCGCCAGGAAGTCCACACGGATGTATTTGCATTCCTTGTGTGGACATGTGAGTGTCTGGTTTGGAGCAGCCCCGTCACGTGTAGACTCTGGACTGGACCTCACCACGATCAGGTGCCCATGGTTCCACCACTCAAGGGCGCTTTCCTACTGCTCTTTATCAGCCCCTGTGCAGTCAGCGCCCACCCGTTCTCCCTCCCTCCCCTCTGACTCGCTCTGTCATGCTAAAAAGATGGAGATTTCATGCCACCATGATAATAAGCGGAGTTTCCAGATTTCAGTGTCTCTGTGGAAAATGTGATGACAGTGTGGCCCACGGGTTTGTCTGCGTCTTCTCTGGGGCAGACTTTGCCCTATGACAGCAGTGGATTGTCGCAATAGAGTCTATGTGGAGTGCAAAACCCAGACCCTTGTTAGAAATTACAGTGTAGTTTTTTTTCCCCCTCTTACTCTGATTTTGTTTACTTGGGGGCCATGTCTGGCAGTGCTCAGGGACCACTGCTGAGTTATGCTTTGGGGTTGCTCTTGGTGCTGCTCAGGGGACCATGAGGTATCAGAGCTCAATCCTGGCCTCCAGAGTACGTGTGCAGCTGTTGATCTCTCTTCAGCCATCATTAAAAAAAAAAATCTTGCATTTGATTCTTTACCTGACATATAATTTTTGTTGTGCTTTTGGGCCACACCTGGTGGTGCTCAGGGATTATTCCTGACTCTGTGCTTTGGGGTCACTCCTGGCATGGCTCAGGGGACCATATATGGGGTGCTAGGGATCCAACCCGGTTGGTTATATGCAAGGCAAGTGCCCTCTGTGCTGTACTGCCGTTTCTGTATTGCCACTCTGCTCTGAACCTGATACTTATTCTTGCAGGAGGCTATAACTTGCTTCCTAAGTATTTTACCAAATTCTTTGGCATTTATGAGTAACCCACCTCCTTCCACGACCTGAAGTTCTGTAGTTGACATGTTCCAAAAACAGATCTGCAGCCACAGGGCTGGTGCTTAAACCCAGCACTGCGGGCTGCATTGGGCAGTACTCAGGGCCTTGCAGTGCCAGGGATTGCGCCCTTGGCTGCACATCCTCTGTTTGTTGTTGTGATGGAGTGTGTGTATTGGAGGGGGCCACACTTTATGTTACTTACTCTGCGTAGTCCCCCTTTTCCATTGTTCTGTCCACTCTAACCCTAGTCTTAGTAGAATTTAAATTTGATGGTCACTTTTCCTTGAGGCATAAAAATTGCCTCAAGGGGCTGGAGTGATAGCACAGCGGGTAGGGCGTTTGCTCTACAAGCAGCCAACCCAGGCTCGGGGCCCAGCATCCCATATGGTCCCCTGGGCACTGCCAGGAGTAATTCCTGAGTGCAAAGCCAGGAGTAACCCCTGAGCATTGCTGGATGTGACCCAAAAAGCCAAAAAAAAATTGCCTTGAGCTATGGAGGTGGACCTCTGATTCTTAAGAACGTTAAGTTAGTTCAATTATTTTTTTTATTTTTCCTTTTTAATCAATTGTTTTCATTTTATTTTTCTGGTTTTTTTTTCTTGCCACACCCAGGGGTGATCAGGGCATATTCCTGACTCTGTGCTCGGGGGTCACTCCGGGCAGTGCTTGTGGGGCCTTAGAGGATGCTGGGGATCAAACCTGGGGTGCCTTATCCACTGTCTTATCTCTTCTACCCCCAAATTCCTATTCCTAAGGATAAGAGTAGTGACCAGTTGTTTTTGGACACTTCCCCTGTCGTTCCTGTTCTGTCCTCAGGGACAGTCCGCAGCTGGCCATCCTGTCCCCACCCCGTGTGAGCTCAGGATTCCTCACCAACAGCACCAGATGGAGGGGGCTCCTTACCATCTGTAGGGGACTGTCGCAGCTCCTCCAACCCTCCTCCACATGATCTCGCCACCCCGATGGCCTGGCCTTGTTGTTTTCCAGCCAGTGTGGGCTGTCTCCTGGTTTCCTAGGTGCAAAGCTAGTGGGAGAGCTGGAGTCACTTTTTGAAATATTTTTCTTCGTTTGGAAAGGAGTATTTAGGCCTGTGCTCAGAGGCGACTCCTGATTCTGTGCTTGGGTGGAGGGGTGGGTGGGGGTTTGGGGGGACTCTCCTGGGGGTGCTGGGTTGGGGAATGGGAGAGAGCAGGTGATACCTGGGACCAAAGTGGCCACCCTAGCCATCCCAGGTGACATGGGCTCTCTGCTGCCTTCCTCAGAGCTCCTGTCCCTTCCCTAGACCCCAGCCCTCCCCTTCTTCCTGCACTGACCATACTCTGGCGCCACACTGCCTGGGCTGTGCCACCCACCATGGGTGTGTTAATACCTAATTCCACAAGTAAATACCTCATTCCGCAACTAAACAGCCGCTCTGAGTGCCTTCGTCAGCATCTTGAGCAGTACCTGGCTCTCTGGGAACTTGGTGATTGTTTGGATGAATGTATGCATAGTTGGGAATTTTTTTCTTCCTCTCCAGACCCCCTAATTTGTGATTTGAGGGAGGATAGCACCCTAGTAATTAGGTTACTTACGTCTTCCATGTGTTGGAAAACAGTTCTCTTTTGGTCGATAGAATAAATAGTAAGTGGTAATTATTTGGTCCCCATCCCTCTGCTGACTCAAGGAGACGTAATCAAGTTTCTTATTTCTTGAGGGTGGGGGGACATGCCTAAAACATAGTTAATTATATACAGGAGGGGAAAGAAACCTTGGAACTAAGTCTTGTCAAATAGCAGCTCTGCCGAGGGGCTTGAGGAAAGTAGTCCTGAGCCTTCCCTCCAACAAAAGAGAAAACGTTGACTTATAAAATGATCTTCAGCAGGATGACAATCATAGTTGGAAATGATCATTTTGAACAGGAACTGAGTGTTGAAAGTAGGTAAAGGAATATACCTGATGACTTTTCATTATCTGTATTGCAAACCATAAGGCCCAAAAGGGGGAGAGAGAGAGAGAGAGAGAGAGAGAGAGAGAGAGAGAGAGAGAGAAAGTGTCTGTCATAGAGAAAGTGTCTGTCATAGAGACAGGCACCGGGGTGGAGTGCAGGAGGAGGGAAACAGGGACATTGGTGGTGGAAACGTGACTGGTGAAAGGACTGTGTTGGAACATTATATGACTGAAATCCAATCATGAACTTTGTAAATGTGTTCACCACTGTGATTCAATTAAAATGAAAATTGTTGGGGGGGAGACAAAAATGATCCTCAGGGCCGAGAGAAGAGATAGCTCAGGGGCTGAGTTCCTGATTTGCACGCTAGAGGACTGGCATTGGATCCCAGCACTGCACTTGGTCCCCAAAGCACAGGTGGGAGGAACCCCCAGCCCCGAGCTGGGAATAGCCTCTGGAGGTGACAGGTGTGGTGGCCTAGGAGCCAGCTGGGCACAGATGCCGTATTTCTCTAGTAGATGCTCAGGGTAAGTAGATGCTTTTGGAGAAATTGTTGCACCTGGCTTCTGGGCAAGCCTCTGCCTCTCCCGGGTGGGATGGATGGACGCCCCAGACTGGGCGGTGTGAACTGCAGGAGCTGCTGCTCACTGCGTATTTGGTCAGCAGATGAGGTGCTGGAGAAGCTCCCCCCCGCCCCCCCCCGGCTCATTGCTTGACATCCTTCCCCACCTCCATATGCAGGAGGCCCCTGAGAGGCAGGCAGCCCGGCAGGGTCACAGAGAGCCCACCCTCTGCCCGTCGTGTGTGTCTGTCCGTCCTGCCTGCTTTCTCCTTGCCTGGTTCCTCCGTTGCAGAACTCTTGGGGCAGATTTGGTTTAGAATGTTCCATTTCTGTGTTTTCTTTTCCTCTTTTTCTCTTTAGACACCCCAGCCCCACCCATTCCCCCCCCCCCCCCCCCATGAATCAACCATCTGCCATAGTAATGAAAAAAGAACAGTCACCTCCCTCCCCCCATTCGGTCTGAGTCATTTTAGGAGGACCGTAGGGTTGAGTCTGGAGCACTCTGGGAGCAGGTGGTGCCGGAATCTGGAATCTTCTTGGAGAGTCTGTGGGCACGGCAGTGGTTTTTGCAGAAGAAGCCATGGAGGGAGGGCAGCGTCTGGGGCTTTGAGGAGTTCTCTTCCACAGAAAAACCTGGCTTTTAGCTCCTTGCTGGTGAAAGGCAAATACCTGAGACAATGCAAGGTAGTTTGGAGTGGAGAGAACTGTGGCAACAAGTGCAAGGGGGAGAACAAAAGGAGGAGGTGGGGCGGGGTTCTTTCTCAGGTAGGGGCCACTTCCCTAAAGTCTGCTGCATACTTGTGACTGATCAGATTTTCGTCTTGGGTTTGTCTTAGGTTTGGGTTGAGATTTTAAAATGGCTATCTCCGGGGCTGGAGCGATAGTACAGCGGGGTAGAGCATTTGCTTTGCATGCGGCTGACCCAGGTTCGAGTCCCAGCATCCCATATGGTCCTCCGAGCACTACCAGGAGTAATTCCTGAGTGCATGAACCAGGACTAATCCCTGGGCATTGCTGGGTGTGACCCAAAAAGCAAGAAAGCAAGAAAGCAAATTAAAGAAAAATGGCTATCTCCACACACACCCCCCCACCCAGAGGTAGAGTATTTGGGTCACAAGTCATTGAGTGCAAGAAAGCATTCCTAGAGGAGAATTTGAATTCGGGGTGCTCATGCAAGCTGGAATGGACTTCTGGTTCCTCTTTGTAGTTTTGAGAGGCAGCACCCATGGGACTTAACAATCCCTGTCCCCACAGTGGTTGTTTTCAAGACTCAAAAAGTTACAGATTGGGCTGGAGCAATAGCACAGCAGGTAGGGTGTTTGCCTTGCACACGGCCGACCCGGGTTCGATTCCCAGCGTCCCATATGGTCCCCTGAGCATCGCCAGGGGTGATCCCTGAGTTCACAGCCAGGAGTAACCCCTGGGCATCGCCGGGTGTGACCCAAAAAGCAAAAGCAAAAAAAAAAAGTTACAGATTTCTCTTTGAGGGCAGATTAAAACTCAGCAGTACAAAATCTGGCAGATCCATTTTGGGGGATGGCGCCCATGGACCCAGAGCAGAAGTCCCTGCAGCGGAGGGATGGAGAGCTAGAGGTCATTTCTGAGACCAGGACTCTTGAAGTTTTTGCTAAGCGTGGGCAGCTTCTTCAAGCCCATGTGAGGGGTGTGGGCCAGGAGTGTGGAGGTAAGAGAAAGCACTCAGCATTTGCTGTTTGTGGTGGGTCCTGCTGACTTCTCTTCCTCTCGAGTAGGCTTTGCCATGAAGAGGAGTGGTGATTCATCAACACGATTTGGGTCAGCTCTGTATAATACATTATTTATTCTAGGTCTCTGTTCTGAAAACCAAACATGGCTTTGCCTTGAACATCCTTTAAGCACAGACTTGCAGCAAATACCCAGCTCCTTCCCAGTATAATCCCACGGCAGAGGGTACCATGATAACATCTAATTGGTTATTTGGGGTGGGGGCCACACCTAGTAGTGCTCAGGGACAAAACCTAGCTCTGTGCTCAGATTTCACTTCCGATAGTATTCCTGGGACCCTCTGAGGTTTCGGAGATCTCCATGCAAGGCTAGTACCTTAACTTAACCCCTGTACTGTTTCTCCAGCCCCTCAGTCTCCCGTTTTCACAGAAGCCATGCTTTTAAGATGTAGGAGTGACCCTGTTAAGAGGCATTGGGTAGAGGAGGGGAAAGGACTTGCATTCATGAAGGAGCTGTACTGGGCACATTGCGTGTTTTCTTTCACCCTGCATCCCCCTGTCATAGAGAAATGCGGGCTCAGAGGATTCGAGTATCTTATAATGCCCCGGAAGAAGCAAAGCTGGCTGACATTCAGTCATTTGGACTCTGGACCTAGATAATGCTTCCTTGCTTGTCCTGTTAAGGATCAGAGTGAATGGAGTGGAATAGGGTAGAAAGAACATAAACATGAGAACCGGAGATTATCTCCTCCACGGGTTGGTCTCATAATCTTTTTTTTTTTTTTGTCACACCCAGCAATGCACAGGGTTACTCCTGGCTCCTGCACTCTGGAGCCACTTCTGGTGCTTGGGGGATCATGTGGGATACTGGGACTCAAACCTGGGTCGGCCATGTACAAGACAAACACGCTACCACTGTGCTATCGCTCCAGCCCCTGGCCTCATAATCTTTAGCAGACATCACTTCCTCCTGCCTAATTGGCACCTGGAAAGTACATTTTCCTGCTGACTTTCATGTGCTGTTTGTCTGTCTCACCTGCCTTCCTCCCACATAAGGATCCTTGGACATGCAGCCTCTAAGCCTTTTCTTAGATTTAGCCCTAGCAACTAGATGAGCCCCAAGATGTGTCTCGCCCTCATTCACAATTGTGAATTCACATCTTGGGACTCATCAAGGCTTATCAAGGCAGAGATGCTAGTGGACCGTGCTTTGCTTAGTATCCTCCTGGGTGTTCAGTTGGCAGAATGTGTCAGTGAGGGCCCGAGAGGGCCATTTTTTTTTTAGGCTGAACCATGTCCTCTGTGGCTCTGTGACTGGGCAGGAGGTTGAATCTGGCTCCTGGGAAAGCTGTCAGCATGTTTGTTGTGCCCTGCAGATGGGCGCACTCATTTCCATTGCTGTGGAGCATGAGGCAGAACCTTCCTTGCGCTGTGGGTCTTAACCTCTACCACTCAGTGAAGGGCAAACGTTTGGAAATCCCACTCATCCTTTCTTTTGAGAAGTGATTTCTCCATCTAAAATGCCCTCAATTTGCGTTTCCGTTTGAGAAACTGACTCCCCCAAGTTGCCCGGGCGTCACTTTAAGATGCACGGGATTGTCAGAGCTGTCCTGCGCCCTCTCACAGAGATGTCCTTGTCCCATCTGCCCATCATGTTGAGTTCTTGAGGCCCGGGTGTCCTTCCTGGTTTTGTTCAGTAGCTCTGCTGAGTACAGTGACACTCAGACATGAGGTGCACACTGTGTGCTCGGGAAACTGTGCTCCCTCGAGAGATGAAGTAAATAGAGGTCTCTGCTTATAGTCACCTGAGAATGGGAGAACGATCCTTGTTCCCAATAATCCTAAGAATGTCTGGAAAAGTGATCTCTAGTCTGGAGATTTCATAGAAAAAGCTAGTGTCAGAGGCTGGAGAAATAGCACAGCAGGTAGGGCACTTGTCTTGCATTTCCTTGACCTGGGGTTTGCTTCCTGGCACTGCATATCACTCCAAAGTGATCCCTCCCTGGCAGGGATCACTGCCAGGAGTGATCCCTGAGCAAAGATCCAGGAGCAAGCCATGCACCTCTAGGGATGGCCCCCAAACTAACAAAAACAAACAAGGAAAAGGGGCCTGACATGTGGTTCATTGCGGATGCTAGTGGTAAGTTCTCTTTCACATTTTTAACAACTTTCCTTATGCCTTAGTTTTATTAAGAGATTTTAGTGGAAGGTCTAAATGCTATTTACCCATGAAGGATACTAGTAAGCCTCTTGATAACTATGGATATGGTTGTATTCAATAATAACAAATGATTATGCAAACAGCTAATAGGATAAATGGCCTTAATAAATTTCTCAGCATCAGATCATTCTTGATTGCATGGAATAAGTTTGGCGCAATCCTAGCTCATACCTCTTTTTCTTACTCTTTTGCTGTTATTTACTTTACTTTTATTTTTAATATTATTTTCTTATTCTTTTAATGTTTCCTATTGACATTTTGATAATTGATATAGCTACACCTTTTAAGATATTTTTTTTCTTTTTGGGTAACACCCAGCGATGCTCAGGGGTTA
>JAOXYA010023383.1:0-13342 GCA_028565675.1 Sorex palustris | reverse complement strand
CTTCCCATTCCAGTCATCACATGATGTTCTCGAGGGTGGCACTGAAGAGTTTCGGTGAAATGGTATCACCCTGCCAAGCCCTCTCTTGACATGGATGATCACTTCCTGATATGCATAATATATAAAGAACTTCTATAATTTAACAACAACAATAGCAAAGAAAATATAATTTAATTCAGAAATAGTAAAAGGACTTTAACAGATACTATTTCAGAGATGATCATTCAGAAGACCAATTACTGAAAAATGCTCAGATCAGTAATTGTTAGGGAAATGCACAGTAAGAAAACCTTAAGGAAACACTACTTCTCATCTATTAAAATGACTAGAAGAACAAAAAAAGACAGAAAATAATACATATTGGTAAGACTGTGGAGAAATGGGAACCTTTTCTATTGCTGGTGGGTGTATAAAGTGCTGAAATCACCATGAAAACAGATTTTAGTCATTCCTCCAAAAGTTACACACAGAAGTACCACATAATCCAGCAATTCCATTTCTTCCTCCACAAAAGTGCAAACAGGGACTCTGACAGAGAACTGTTGATCTGTTTTCATTAGAGCCTCACTCTGGGTTGTTAAAGTAGGAATAGGGATGGGGAGATGGCTTGAAAGGCTGAAGAGCATGCTTTGCATGTGGGAGCCCAAGGTTCAAGCCCTGGTACCTCACAGTCTCCTTGCACTGTTTGAGAAATCTGCCCAAGAAAAAGAAGGCACTGGAGAAGTCTGAGGGAGACAACCCAGTTTTATCACGTGTGCGGACTCCACAAATGGTTACTCCACAAATGGGTTGAGCCTTGAACACAGTTACTGAAGCACCTCTATAGGCTAGAACCAGGCTACATAATTTTTTAAAAATTAATTTATTAATTTATTTTTCAGGCTACATAATTTCTAGGGATACTTTTTTTTTTATCTAACACACAACGGTTGCTAGCACAACTGTTGTTAATCCACACATAAGTCGGACAATCAGGGATCAATACAATTTAAGTTCCATATACACATCTAGCTAATTGTTTCTCTGACCCCGTTTTGTTCCTGCTTGAGGAACCTGATCTGACTTGCTCTCCTGCCCTGTTCTTGTTATACATTTGTGCTTTCTGACCTGTTCATCTCTGCCCAGCTCCTAGAATGGCTCACTCAAAGATCCTGCCTCTGGTTTCCCAGTTCTGCCTCTAATTATCCCACATTAACTACTAAGGTAGCCCCCAAGCATCACTAAAAATAAAAACAAACAGAACCCCCCAAAACAAACAGAGAAACAGCTGCTTATAGACGGATGAACCATTAGGAATCTGCTTAGTGGATGAGTACATGTAGTAGAAGACTATTGAGTCATAAAAAGGAATGGCATTCTGATGCTTTTGACCGCATGGCTGAACCTTGAAAACAAGGTGAAACAAGTCAGACATCACAGGATCAACATTGTCTGAGATGGAATATCTCAAATGGTCAAATTCCCAGAGACAGATTCAGAAACTGTGGCTTGCCTGAAGGGAGCGGAGATGGCCATGAGTGATTCCCCACCTTCTGTTTGGGATGGTGGAAAATTATTTTTCACCAGGGATTTTTAACACACATTTTAACAGGTGTCACTGTGCTGCAGAGAGGGAAGTGTTTGTTCTCCCTGAGCACATCCCCCCCAGAGCATTGCCTCAGCATCGTTTTTTTTTTTTTTATGCCAACTTGTTGATGCACTCATGTTAAGGCCACAGGAACCCCAACAGAGGACAAGAGAGGTCCACTTTCTTTCTCCTGCAGCCAACAAGGCTGGCCTCCCCCGCCCCCTACAACCCTCCTGTCACCCCACGCAGGTGGGGGTACTGCAGGAAGCCCTTTGAGGCACTCAGGTCTCCAAAAACTTTCTTCTAAACAAGTCTGATGTCCCTGAAGACTGAGGTGCTGAGTGAATCTCTTGGGGCCACAAGCCTGCTGTTTCCCTTCCCTCCCTAAGATACAGCCCAGCTGTGGCCATGGCCCCAACACCTCTGGGCTGCACACCTTCATCAGGAGCAAAGGTCACAGGATCTCCACTCCAGAGTCTGGGGAACGGCTCTTACTCTGGTCATTAAGGACAGGGTCTGGGGCCAGGGCTAGGGCTGGGAATCAGCTAGGATGAAGCAGAGATCCTTTCGGTTGGGTGTCTCAATTGGACAGTGGTAAAGAAACTACTGCCCCTTAGGGCTTGGAAGGATCTAGAATGAGTTCTCGCAGAAGCAGGTACCCCCATCAATAGTGGACCCCAAGACACAGCTCTGCTCACAGGCTCAAGGAGCCCAGCCAGGTTCCCACTCCCGGCCTGCTGTGTCACACACCCTCTCCTTCCCATAGGCACACATGTACCCAGAGACACACATGTACAAGAGCATAATACGCACATGCGTATCTACAAACACATGGCTCACACGTACCTCCCTCCTAATCAAGACTCTGTCAAACCCGAAGGGGGAGACGTGGACCCTGTAGACAGAAATGCGGGGTGGGGGAGTGGGAGGGACAGTGGGCGAAATGAGCAAAACCTGCCAGAATGTCTGAGTGGAAGGAATGGGAGCATGACCAGGACTGACCGAGGGCGGACTTCCAGCTGAGTGCTTTGCCGTGCTGCTAAAAGGGGCCATGGAAAAGGGGGCACATTCGCAGGTGGAGGTGGAGTGGGGACTTCTCCGGCCGAGGGGACTCCAGGATGCAGGTTCTGAGAGGAAGCAGAGCTGGGCACCCTCAGTCTTTTCAGGGAAGGGAGCTGGGAGGAGAGGAGTGTGTGTGTGTGTGTGTGTGTGTGTGTGTGTGTGTGTGCGCGCGCGCACGTGCGCGCGCGCCGAACTCGGTGTAAGACTGGGCTGCAAGCCTGACCGGGCACATTCAGAAATCTGGAGGAGACATCAGCAGGTCGAGGAGAGAGGGACAGAGTGGGAGAGGGGCCTGGGTTCCAGAGAAGAAAGAGAAGTTTCGAATGACTCAGCAGACGAAAGGAGGGGCTGCCATGGACGCGGGGGGATGTGTGAAGGCTGAGATGGCTTCCAGATGGTCACGTAGGCGCCATGCACCCCGAGGCTGAGCATGGAGAGGCGTCTGCGGGGGCGTCTCAGGAGCAGCCACAGGATGAAGCCCTCCCGGAGCAGAGCTACGGCTCTCTAGTCCCAGCCCACCCGGCAGGCTCCTGTTCCCTGAGCAAGTCACAGGCGTTGGAAGAACGTTGCAACTTGAGAGGCCCAACGAGGGTGGGAAGGGGACCGTGGCACAAAACAGCATACTGGCAATCTGTGTGGGGGTGCCACTTGCCCTGTGGGCAGGTCCTGCTACAGTGGATGGGGTCCCTTGCCCAGCCACAGATGCTGAGGACAAATCACAGATGCCCCAGGACAATTTTTAAATTATTCGAGTAGAGGTTTGGGGGTCACACCTGGCTATGTTTAGGGGTTATTCCTGGCTCTGCACTCAGGAAGAATACCTGGCGATGCTTGGGACCTTATGGAAAGACCATATGGGGTGCCAGGGATTGAACCCGGGGCAGCAGTGTGCAAGGCAAATGCCCTATCAGCTGTACTATCCATCCCTGCACAGACCCTTTTAGTCACCATCTCTTCAGTAGGTGCAGGGAATCTCTTTCTGCCAGGGTCCTTTGGGCATTTACAGCACCCTTCTGGGCTCAAACAACATAGGTCAGTGAACTGAAGGAGGCTGACAAGTAGCACAGGAGTCTGTTTCACCATGTGTCAGGGTCACACCCTAACCCCTAATTCCATCCCTGCTCCATAGGGAAATGCTCACATAGGTTTTCGCTCTCGATAACTCTTGATAGTCATCACAGAATTGACCTCTATTTCTTTATTTGTCTTGACACACCGAGCAGTGCTCAGGGCTTGCTCCTGGCTCTATGCTCAGGGGTCACTCCTGGAAGCACTCAGAGGCCCACACGGGGCACTGGCGAACCAGGTTGGCCATGCACAAGGAACGTGTCTTCCCCACTGCGCTATCTCCTGTGCTGCTGGTGCTCTTCGTCTGATCTGCCTTCCTGTTCCTCAGGGATGCTGCCTAGTTCCCGGGTGTGCTCTTCATTCCTGTCGGACTTTCTGGCCCATCTTCTGTGTTTTCCTAGCGATTTCCTGTCTCTCATAAAGCTTGCTGATCTTTTCTTCAGCTGCTGTTACCCTGCTCAGACCTTCTACTGAGTTGTTGTTTTCCGTCCCTTACCATACTCTTCATTTCTGTTGCTTCCAATTGTAGTTTTCTCATTTCCTCTCTTACGCTTCCTGTGCCATGTCATTGTTTCTTTGAGCTCATTAAACATTCCCTAACATGGTGCTACTAAAGTTGCTCTCTGAGAGTAGGGAGGCACAGGCAGAGACTTCAAGGTATACGGCTTTCACTCATTGAGCTTGGTCGGCTTCTGTGTGCCTTTCCCTTTCTGTTTGCTGTGCTGGGGATGAATCTCAGAGCCTGGGGCCCAGGGTATTGGACCCAGAGTTGCTCTTTTCCTTCCCTGCCTGTCTTCACCCCGTGGCAGGGCGTATACTCCATGCAGTGTGAGCTGTGATAAGTAGAGGTAAGCTGTGGTGGCCGCCATGCAGCTCAGAACAGAAGCAACCACTTGAGGGCCAAGCAGAGGGTCTGGGATTCGAGGGGGCTGCAGAGATGGCACAGCTCTGCCCTCCTGTTCAGGGAAGAGAGCCCAGGCCTGGAGGCCGTGTCCTGGGCTTCAGGAGCTCCCAGTTGCCTTACGTAGCGGGGTGTTGGCACAGATTGGGGAGCCAGGCTTGTGGTTAACACTGAGGCTAACACTGGGACTTTCCAAGTCCTCTCATCTCCCTGCTTCAGAGAATAAAACCCCCCTAATTGCCTGCAGTGCAGGGAAATGGGTGCCGGGTGCTGCTGTCACCCTCCAGCTGGTGCCGCTGGAATCTGTCAGACATCCCCGCATGGACCCTCTGTCCTGAATCAGCTGGATGCACACCGACTGCAGGTCACTCCGCAATGCTCCTTCCCCGCTGGGGGGCGCACCAGGTTCCCATCAGAAGCACGCGGCTGCTCCCGAATGCTGCCTGTTTCTGTCCCAAGGTCTGGGGAACATGCAGGATTCCAAGAGATGCTTCCTTGACTCCAAAGCCAACAAATGCAAAGCCTTCACGTCTCATGCATTCAATATTTATTTGGCTGATAGGAACAGATATCATCTGGGCTATAAAAAAGAGCATGTAATTGGACTTCTTATCTGCTTTTGAGATGGCTCTCTTTCCGAATACTCACCGGCACTGAGCAAATGAAAAGAATGCTGCCTAGCAAGGAAGAGCTTCTTTGTTGTTTTCAAGCACAGAGAGTCTGTTATGCTCTCCAAATTTATTCCTGAAATTAGCATGTCATTTCCGTGGGTGTTTCATCAAATCTTCATTAGCTCCAATTTTGCTGTTTTTGCTTCCTGCCTTGGAGGCCCCTTCAACTTTTCAGAGGCTGTCCAACATCTCTGGCGGCCCTGTTGGGGATTTAGGGGCTAATCCAGTCCTCGTGAAGGAGGGGACTTCTGGGTCTGGTGGATCCTGATGGAGGGATCCACTTTCCACTTCCCTGGATTCCTGCATATTTCCTCCTAGTTGCCATGGTGATGAGGCATCTTGAAGGGTATGGGAGAACTGGGAGAAGCCCAGGTTTGGGCCTTTGTTCACAGGGAGACTGGATTTGCTTTTCAGAAAAGGGAAGTGGTGGTAGGGTGGTGGTGGTGGTGGTGGTGGTGGTGGTGGTGGTGGTGGTGGTGGTGATGGTGTGTGTGTGTGTGTATGTGTGTGTGAGTGGGGGGATGGGTGAGGGGGTGGTATGGGTGTGTCAGCCTAGTCTGAGTAGAAAAAGAGAGGGAGAGAGAGCACAGGCTTTGTGTGCTAGAGGCCCAAGTTCCATCCCCGGCAATGCCTGGTTCCTGGAGCACCGCCAAGAGTGATCCCCAAGCACAGAGCTGGGAGTAGTTTCCAGCACCAGAAAAGAAAGAGCTCGTACAGAAAGTAGGGCACTTGGCAAATCTTGCACATGGCAAACTCGGGTCTGATCATCAGGAGTGATTGCTGAGTTAAGAGTCAGGAAGAAGCCCTGAGCCCAGCCAGGTGTGGCTCAAAACCAGAACAAACAAACAAACCCGAGAGGACCAGGAGGCAGTGGGCCCCAGGGCCAGTGTGTGCTGGGGTTCAGGGGTCTCTCCCTGCTCGCTCGCCCTCCAGCTCCTTCGGTGGCCCAGACAGAGTCTCTCATTGGTCGCTACTCCTAGACGCTTGCAGGCAGTGCTTGGCATGGAGAATGCCCCGCACAGTGCAAGGGGCACATTACCACGGCTGCAATCACACTGCACAGTGTTGTGATGCGGCCAATGCCATCCTACTACTGGAGGTGCCGCAGCCCTGCAGGGTTCCTCTGTGGATGCACTTGGGGCTGCTGAATAGGCTTTCCTGACCGTCCCATCATCCAGCACCGCAGACTGGGTCTCTGAACTCAGGGGCTTGACACAGCTCAGCCCTGAAGAGAAAGAAATGGTACTTGGGGGGCTGGTTCCAGACAGGACAGCCCTGTCCCTACCCCCAGGTCCTATCTGCTCACAGGGATATGTTGTGGGGAGCCCTGCTGGGGGGCGTGGTTCCTGTGGGGATGAAGAGGGTGAGAGGGGCAGGGACAGTGAAGCGGGCTCAGCCGGCAGGGTTTCTAGGGGCGTTTAATGAGTAACGAAGCAGCAGCCCCTGCTCCCCACCTCCTTCTCCTCAGAGTGTAACAGGGACCAAGACAGGGCGTCACCATGGAGCCCGCAAACCAGCAACTGCTACCACTCAGAGCCAGCCACGCCCTCACACTGCCCTCCTGGCCGAGAGGCAGAGCGAATTCCAAGTTTCCACCACAGAAGGGAGTTGATGAAGGGAACCGACAGAGCCGAGCCGGCCCGGAGATGGGGCTCTGTGGAGGGTGTTCTCAGCACACATGGCTTCCACTGGGGGACACGGGACCACTGTCTCCCGGGTCGCAGCCCACAGTCACAGGTGCCCATGTCTCCCACAAAGCTCTGGGGATCTGGGGGTCTCCTCCTCTTTTGCAGGCAAAGGATTCACCCCTCAAAAGCCAAGTGTAGGACTCTGTGCTTGGCAAACGCTGGGCAGTGTCGGCTGAATGTGGCTGCAGAGGAGATAAGTGGAAAAATGGGGTGGGGGACAGAGAGATAGGACAGTGGGTAGAGAATTTGCCTTGCATGCGGCTGACCCATATTCGATGCCCTGACAGCACAGATGGTCCCCCTGAGATGGTCACCCGGGAGTGATCCCTGAGGGCAGAGACTAGAGCTTCACTCTTTTTTTTTTTTAAAAAAAAAACCGAATTTCTTTTAAGGGGGGAAACAAGGGGAAGTTAAGGGTACAGCACCTGCCTCTGAGAAGCAGGTCACCTTGAATGTGGCTCTCCTTTGCAAATTAGGGCTCCTGATTGCAGCCCCAGCTTGGCCAGAAGTGGTAAATGCATGAGCCCTGGAGGCATCTGAGTCATACTCCTCATTGTTATTTCTGTTTGCCAGACACTAAGAAAGGCCAGACCAGAATGGCTCTGAGGGCAGCAGGAGGGGTGTCTGCCCGCCGAGCAGGGGTGAGGAGAGAGCAGACTTCCCCTGCCCTACAGCTAGGAAATGCCAGGGGACACCAGGGATGATAGCTCACTGTTCATGGAGCAGCTGAAACGTCATGGCTTGAGTGCCACAGGAAGTGGGTCACCCCCAGCTGAAGCTCCCTGAGTCTCAGGTGTCAGGTGGAGGCTGGTGTTTGAAGTTGGGGGACAGGGAGTGTCAGAAAGAGTTAGAGACAGACACCTGGGTGTCTGAGATCCTCCACCAGATAATATCTGACACGTGGCAGACAAGAGGCGATAGCTTTATTTAAAGTTCATGCAATTCAGCGTGTCTGGCAACTGCATGATCCACTCCCAAAGCTTTGTGAGTTGAGGAAATGCTAAGGGGAAAAGATTCCTGCTTGCGCGAGTCCAAAGAGAGAGGGACCCGTGATCTTCAGCGGAGTGATTCCAAGTCCTTTTTTTTTTCTTTGATGAAACAGGACAGACATCAAAAGCAGGTGTCTGGATTCATGGGTTAGTTCCTTCTTCCAACTCCAACACTCACCTCACGAAGCACCTGGCATGCAGCACCCACTCACAGAGGGTACAGTGTCCCACCTGGTTGTCACTGTGACCACGGGGCGGCAGGGGTCACCCACATGGTTTTGGTGTGCTAGAGAACTCCCATCCTCTTGTGACAGTCACTAGGACCACACTCAGGCATGTGGGGGAGGGAGGAAGCTGGGGAGAGATCTTTGGCCTTCAAGCTCTCCCAGAAGGTGCTTCAATGCTGGGCCCTTCCTGGACCCTTCCGTTTCAATCGTGGGCAGGATTTGAATCCCAGTCCTGACACAAGAAATCCTGGAATGTGCCCAGGGCCAGAGTCCAGTCATGAATTACTAACATACTACCCCTGCATCCTTCCTTTCGACCAGAAGGAAATGACTAGCTTCGCACCAGGCTGTTCATCTCTTGGTCACCTTCCAAGAGAGGCCAGCGGGTGGGGAAAGAGCCACAGAGTTCCACAGACCCTTCCCTATTCTAATTTAGGGCCTACAATTCAGTGGCAGACCATCAGCCCTCGTCTTGAAGGTCACCTTGGCCACGCCTTACTCCTGGCAACACCTTCTGACCTTGATCTCTTGTGATGGAAAGTGACCTTAGACAGGGAGGGTCCTGCGGGGAGGAGTGGAGGATGTGTGGGCACAGGGAATGGACACTGGGAGAAGAGAGGAAGGCCCAAAGGGTCTATCCAACCTGACGCCTCCACTCTGTAACCCCCTGTCCCAGCTCTCCCCTTCCTGACCGGAAATCCACAGTCAGCTGTGAGTGCTCTGCTCTCCCCCTCGCTCTCTGAGTCCCTGAGCTGGTCTTGCTTTGCATAGCTTTTCCCCACCCTCATGTGGGGTGAAGCTCTGCCTGGGAAACACTTTCTGCTGCAACGGAGTCCTCCCGCATTTACTCCCTTCATGAGACAAGAAGGCATTTTTCTCACTGGCTTGGTCACCGTTGTCCCCCCCGGCACCCAGCACCTCTGTCCGGTCCCTGTGCAAGTGGTTGCTAAATGAATCCGTGGTTTTATGGTTTGCTGGGGCAAGTCCCGTGGTGTGGTGCCCGGGAGGATCCGGCTTAGTGAGGGGGCTGAGTTTCCATCCAAGTCTCCCCACCGGCTTCCGGTTTGGGTGAAACTAACTCTGTGGGCACAGATGAGTTCGCTCATTGCTCTTGATTCACACCAAGGACTGTAGGCCATGAGGCTTAGCCCACAGACAGCCGTGCTGCACCTTCACTTTCCCTTTCCTGCTGTCGGTGCAGTTGGGAGTCCCCCACCAAAAACCCTCAGTGAAGAAGGTGCATGCAAAGATGATCGGGATCTCCCAGATCTCTTGCTCAATGTCTTGACCTGATGCCTCTCAGTAGGCTGATACAGAGAAAGGCAGATTCTGAGCATTCAGAGCGAGAGGAGAATGATAAGGCCACTGGACATCTCACCTCGACGGGGGTGATCTCCCCCGAGACTGAGGCATACTGTATAGCAGGTGAATCCTAGGTGCAGACCATGGGGCCTGCCCTTCCCAGCGGGGAAATTGCAGATAAGCCTCATGGGGGTATTAGACCCTGTATACATAGCTCTGTGCAAGCTGACACATCCTGCGAGTGAATCTTCTGGGAAATGATACAGCCCATCAGCTTGCCTTCTGAGAGATCTGGGGATGTGGGGGCAGGGTGGGCCACACTCAGTGGTGTTCAGGAATATTCCTGGCTCGGTGCTTATGTGCTTATAAGTAGGCAATAGTAAGAACATATACAATAGTGGTTATGTAAAGTATGAGGAGTCTAGGTAATTTGGATTTGTTTGTTTTTCTCTTAACTAGATTTTCTGAACTCTCTAAAATACACATTTTTTTTTTTTTACTTTTGGAGTAGTAAGAAAAAGGCAATAAAATTTTTTTAAAGAATAATCTTGGGTGATTAGCTGCAGTCAACCTGGTAGGCCTGGTTTGCCTGGTTTCTGGGCCCAGATCCCTGCAGCCTTCATGAGATGGACAGCTGAGTCCCTACCCTATGGGACCCCATTCATCCATGTCTGATTCCATTCACATTTAAATGCCCAGTCTCACCACAATCTCAGAGAAGCCACTGCAGAGCCAGACCTGGTACTGAATCATCTGATTGACACAACTGTGGGAGCAAACAACTGCATATGTGGCCACACATCATTCCCAAAGTCCACAGTACTGACAGCCCAGAAGAAACACAGAAAATTAGATGGGATATTTACGTACAAACTCACTAAGCTCAATGCAAAAAGCAATAGCACAGAAGGCTCAACCAGCACTTAACAGCTCAGCAAATCCTCAGACAGTGACCTTAATAACACCATTATGAGATATACGTGGTAACAAGCAATATAAAGTAAATTATTTTATGCCTGCTAAAGGGGCAGACTAGGGGATTGTGTGGGTGACTTGGAAAATTGGTGGAGGGAAGGTTATATTGGTGGAGATACTGGAGTTGGAACATTGAATACCTAAAACAACGTATTATGAACAACTCTGTAAATCACGGTGTTTAAATAAAATTTCAAAAGGGGAAAAAAAAGAGTGATCCCAATCTTTACTGAGTTACATGCAAAATATCGTAGAACTATAAAGTATGAAAAAATCAACTACTATTCTTTTTTAGGTTTTACCAATTCAGTCTCTTTTAAAGAAGCTCTTGTCTTATTTGGCACTGTCACCACCCAGGGTCTGGAAGATGGTTTTGTCCTGTGTTTTAAAGTTAGTTCATCAAAACCACTTTCCACACAGTTTCTGCATTTTCATACCAGGATTTCCCCTGTGACGAATATTCTCACTCTTGCCATAGTGGAGTTGCACTTTGATTCATTTCCTCTTTAAGGCACAGAGATCATTTCCAGGTAGGAAGTTTCATGGCGCTCTAGGCATGCCAACCCGAAGAACTTAGATTCCCTCTGAAGACGGCAGCGGCTCACTGGCAGACATGAAGAGGCCGAGCGACACAATCAAGGCTTTATTTCAGAAAAGTCTTCTGGCTGGTCAGGGAGGAGCCACAGGAGGGAGAACTAGGAGCTCCTGCCAACCTTCTTCTCCCCTTGGTAGACCTCGGCACCCATTGTTCAGTTCTTCCCTTCACCCTACATGGGATCATACAGTCTCCAACAGGCCTATGAAAAAGTGTTTCTGATCACTGACCATCCATGAAATGAGAATTGAAGGGGCCGGAGGGATCGTCAGTAAGGTGCTTGCCTCACATGCCCTTGACTCGAGTTCAATTCTTGGCATCACGTATAGTCTTCCAAGAGAGTTAATTTCTGAGTGCAGAGCCAGGTGTGACCCCAGGAGCATGGCCAGGTATGACCCAAAAACTAAAAAGAAAAAGAGAGAAGAAAAGAAAGAAAAATGGTTGAATAAATAGCAATACTCCTACATAAAAACAACAACAAAAAAGAAAGAAAGAAAGAAAGAAAGAAAGAAAGAAAGAAAGAAAGAAAGAAAATCCAAACTACAAGGAGATATCACCTCCCACTAGTGAGAATGGGTTATAGACTGAAACAACCAGTGCTGGATGGAGACGTGCTGACGACGGAGACTCCAGCCACTGTTGACAGGGATACAACCTGGTCTAGTCTCCAGAGAAAACAGCCTGGACAACCCTCCTAAAAAAAAAAAAGAAAATTCCCAGGTAATGCAGCCTTTCTATTCTTTGTCCTCATTCCAAGAACTTAAAAACATTCATTTGAAAGCTGTATGTACTTGTGTTCATTGCAGCATGAAGTACAGTAGCCAAGATCTAAAAGCCAACCAGGTGCCAAGTAGCAGGAGTGAATCAAGAACCAGTGGGCTCCAGATGCAGAGGAAACTTCTCAGCTACAAGAAAAGACAGAACCTTGGAATTTCACCACAACTTGGATAGATCTGGAGGCTGTCATGCTAAGTGAAGTGAGCCAGAAGGAGAAGGGCAAATACTAGATGTTCTTGCTCAACTGTGAGCATAAAGAAACATGGCCTAGACAATCCCCAGTGGAAACAAACCCTGAGATTCTGCCAACAGAACAGAATTTGCCAAGCATTCAGGGTGAGGCTGGGGGAGAGGCTCAGGGAGACAAATGGATCTAGGGACAATGGTGCAAGGAGATTGGCTCTCTGCTGGTGGGCACGGCACACACAAAATACTATATGACTAAAATATGAATATTAAGACTGTTGTAAATCATAATATCTCACTAAAAACACTAAAACTTTTGGGAGAGGTTGGGCCACACCCACCAGTACTCAGGTCTTACTCCCGACTCTGTGCTCAGAGATCTCACGTGGTGGTGCTGGGGGGAGCTTATATGGTACCAGGGATCAAACCTGGGCTGTCTACATGCAAGGTAAGTGTCCCACCCCTTGTATTATATCTCTGGACAAAATGTTTTAAAATTTAAACACAAAAGGAACTCAGCTGACAGTCTTCCAAGAAAATATTAAAATGTCTGCAAGTGGTACCTTTTCCTCAGGGCCTGGGCAGGATTTCACTCAGGGATAAGTAACCCTGGTGGAGGAAGGTGTTTCAGGCACCCCAATGGTTCTTGCAAGACTGAGGGGCTGGTGGACTGCGATTGTGCTAGATAAATGCAGTGACATCTCACTGAGACCTTGTTGGGCAGCATCTCTGGCTGTTCCTGTGACAAGGCTTTTCTCTCTCTCCTGCCAAATGTCCAAGCTGAGCCATGGAAGGAAGGCGTGAGAGAGAAGAAAACTTGAGGAAGAACCCAATCCTGGAGGAAGAGACCCCCACCATAGCGGCCCCCTGTAGAGAGAACCGGCGCCTGGGATTCCTTAGAGGGACCCTCAGATGTGCAGTGAGGACTGAAACCCAAGTTGATGCTACCCAGCTCCACGATCATCCCCCTGCATGTCTGCCACCCGAGAGACTTGATGAGTCCCTCCCACAGCTAGATTCGGTGGAAGGTTCCCAGAAATTTTATCCTCGAAAAGAGCCCCTGTCTCACCTTTCTCTCCTAAGTTCTCAGCAACTCTACTTTGAGTGCCCTGGTCCCAGCAACCCTTTAACCCTTTGCAATTCCCAAGGACCCAGACACTAAAGGGTTAGGGTTGAGTGGCCATTCTTGGGCTCCAGTAGGAGTCAATTATTTTTGACTAGCCTCTGCCTCCGTTTATACCAGCATGACGTAAGAGATAAGGTAAAGGTAAAGGTAAAGGCCCTCCCGTTGATCGTCGATTTGCTCGAGCGGGCCCAGTAACATCTCCATTGGA
>JAOXYA010023375.1:0-13342 GCA_028565675.1 Sorex palustris | reverse complement strand
ATTCCTGAGAGCAGAGCCAGGAGTAACTCCTGTGCATCGCTGGGTGTGACCCAAAAATTAAAAAAAGAGAGAGAGAGAGATACTACAGGGGGTTAAGACTCTTGCTTTGCAAGCAGCCAGCCCTGGTTCAATCCCTGGTACCCCACAGGGTCATCTGAGCTCTGACAGGAGGGATCCCGGAACACTGAGTCAGGAGTAAGTCCTGAGAACTGTCGGGTGTGATTCCCCGCCAAAAAAAAAAAGCCAACAAGAAAGAGGGACTCACTATGGGCAGACATGTGCTCACACAGCCAGGCTTTCCAGGACGGTACTGAAGCAACCCCATGCCAGCAGGCAATAGCCCGAGGCTTCCCCGCCACCCCGGAACTGAGAACTTCACCTCAATGGCCACCTCTGCAGAGCTCCTAGTCACGTAGCAAATCTCCTTGGCTTCGCCCTCAAGTCCTGCAGAATCTCAAATGTGACGGCACAGCCAGGCTGACCACCCTTCCCACTGGCTCTCTCTCCCGACCCCTGAGTCTCCTCATCCTCCCCTAACCGGCCCCTCTAGATCGCTCCCTCCTCCTGTGCTCATTCTGGTGTCCAGCCCCGCAGTGAGTGTGTCCCACGGAGTTCACGTCCTTCAGCAGCTCTCCTTTATCCTCCAGCCTTGGCCTGTCCCCCTCTGGTGTGGCAGCCCTGGGAACCACATCACCTGCTTCCTCCGTGTTTGCTTTCTGAGCAGGTGCTCCGGAGACCCACCAAGGAAAGCCACCAGGCCCAGGTGACCTGAGAATGTCGCATCCTAGGGCTACCAGACATGGGCTCTGAGGGTCAGCAGAATCCCCCCAGCATGGGTGTTAATTTGTCATTTCTAGGGCTGGAGAGAGAGTCCAGCAGGTAAGGACCAAACCCACCCGGGTCTGACCTCCGGTGTCCCATCGGGTCCCCTGAGCAGAGTGATGCCTGAGCGCAGAGCCAGGAGTAAGCCCTGAGCCCTGGCCCCCAAACAAACAAAAATGAGTCATCTCTACTCCTCACTGCACCTATTTTTTTTTCTGTGCATTTCCGGTCTCTCCCCTCTGACCTAGAAATAGCCGCAGATGTCTGACCCACCTTCCCCCACTAACGCAGGCATTTGTAGACGTTTGCTGCTCCGTGTTCAGTCGCAGCTCCCCCCGGTTCGTCAGCCAGGGGTCTTGGCCAACGGGCTCCTGAGCTGGAGCATTAGGAGGTAGAGTCTCTCTTTCTGCTACCGCTTCCTCCCCCAGAGAGCTGGGAGCGGTTGGCTGAGCTGGTGGCCTCCCAGGAAGGGCCAGGGGTGGTTGCTGTTTGCTTGTTTGGGAGCCACACCCAGGAGTGCTCGGAGCTGATCCTGGCCCTGGCTCAGGGATCACTCCTGGCGGTGCTCAGGGAACCCTCGGTGGGGATGGCACCTGGTGGCTGCACGCAAGGAGAGGCCACAGCCCCTGCACTCTCTCCAGACCCGGCTCGATGGATAGCAGGACCGCAGAGGGCTCTTCCCTGCACACACGTGGCTGTGTCCAGACACTAAAGAAAGCCATGGGGCCCCTAGGGCCCAGCGACACATTAAGAACAGCCGTCCCATGCAAGGGAACACAAGAGACAGGGTTCCAGGAGGACAGCACAGGGTCAGGGCCAGGCCATGGTATTCACAGCAGAGGGACGGACAGGACCTGGATGTGGTTCTCTGGGTCGCCCATCGAAGGACCAGGCAGGAGACATTGGCCCTGGGTGAAAGGAGAGGCCTGGACCCTTCTGTTAAACTGCATCCTAAACCCTAACTTGTCAGCATCCGAGTTGTGTCTGCAAATATTTCCCACCATGCTCAGGAACACTGACGCTTACTCTCAGTAACCCTTTCTCTCTGGGACTATGCAGGAATCCTGGCTCTGGAAGATTCTGTACCTTCAGCCCCCTCGTCCTCCTGCCTGCCGTACTCTCTGCCTTGGGTCTTATGGCCTCACCTTGGGGGTCTTTGCCCTCCACTATCTCCCCACCACAGTCTGGACCCCCCATCCAACCCTGCCCCCAAAGGCCTGACTCTGCCCTCTGGCCTCTGAGTCTGCAAGGAGTGACCAGTCTTGCAGTGGAGCTTGGACCCTTCCACCTTCCTCTCCCTTTGGGGGGGCCACACCTGGCTATGCTCAGGTTCGGCGCTCAGGGATCACTCCTGATAGGGCTGGGGGACCCTATGGGATGCCGGGAGGGAAACCAGGTAGGCCATGTGCAAGGTCTTACCCGCTGTACAATCTTCCCAGCGTCTACCGTCCCTGTCCCAATCCTATTCGTCTTTATCATGTTTCTCCACATGCTGCCCTCCTGCCCCAGGAAATCGGGCTGATTTCCTGTTCCCTAATCCTGAGCCTCACTTGTGCCTGGAAGGCTTCTCCTCACAGGACCTGCCACTTCCGGTTCCATCCAATTTTCATAGACAAGGGTGTGTGGCCATCTGTGTTTTCTTCCTCTCTGCATCCAGGGCAGTTTGATCTGACCCCCTCTACTGAGCTGGAATGAAACCCGCCGGCCCTTTCTTGTCTTATTTCCCACGCTTGAGACAAGGAGCCTTCCGGCCTTTCAGCCCGTGGCCCTTCACAAGACTCTCCCTGGTGGGTGTTTTTCTTTTTTTTTTTTTAATGGGGGTGGGGTGGGGGTGGGGAGCACACACTCAGTATTGCTCAGGGGTTACTCCTCGCTCTGCACTCAGAAACCATATGGGATGTCGGGGATTGAACCCCGGTTGGCGGCGTTCACAGCAAGCGCCTTACCTGCTGTCCTATTGCTCCAGCGCCCACCCTCAGGTATTTTCAGACCCCGAGTGTTTGGACCCTTTCAGGAAGGGACACGTGCCCCTCACTGGCTGCAGGAAATTTAATCTAATCCACATACTTCTAGTACAGCTATAAGCAAAATGGAACCACTGACAAAAGTTGAAAGTTCGATCATCTCTGGGTGTCTAACTGGCCCAGGGCTGCAAACTAAAAGAAACAATGTTCCTGATTCTCTACACAAAATGTGTTTTTTTCTTTCCCTAAGTGAGGGTCTAAGGAGCTATACATGGGAAGAAAACAACAGTACACAGTGAGGAAGGGCCAGGGGGAACCCGCCCCTCCTCCCACCCAGCCTGGCAAAGGGCAGCTGTCAGCTCTGGGCTCCTCCCCTGGGAGCCCCCTCCCTGCCCTGGGCTGTGGGGAGGCGTGGTCGGCAGGGCTTTCTGTGGCTTGGTGGCTTGGTGGGTGCTTCCTGCCTTCCCTGAGCAAGCCATGGGGGGATGTGGTTGCTCGACTGCGGAACTGGGGGGCTGGGAAGATCAGAGCAGGTGTTTTATTTTGTTTTGTTTTGTTTCCTGACAGTCTGAGCCACACACTGCTGGGAACAAAACCTGCCTGCGAATCGTGTGCTTCAGAGGCAGTCAGGTGGGTCTTCTGGAACATTCCAGCCAATCTTATCCCAGTGAAACCCACCTCCCTCACCTGACGCTCCTGGACAGCCACAGAGATGGGAGAAAGAAAATCAGCCCTAAGTGGGGGGGATTGGGGGTGGTGGGGTTGGGGGCTTCTCCGTTTCATAACCAGATCCTGAGTTGTCGCCTGGGATGGGCTGGGGACGCCGCGGGGGCAGGAACGGCCCATCTGTGGGATTACCATGAGGGGGCTGGACAAGGGCGAAGGGAGGGAGGCAGAGCTGGAAGCCCCGTGGGCAGTCAGCTGCCCTGGAGTGAGGACCACACCGGCTAGGCTGCCCACATCACACCTCTCCTCTGCGTACGGTAGGGTGCCGGCAAGGTTACACCCCCACTGTCCATGAGCTCCTCAACACGGGGGTGCCGGAACCATTCAGGAGGGATTATAGACTTGGGTGCATTTGGGGGCCAGAGTAATTTTTCTCTGAAAAGGGGCTGGTTAGAGGCATAATAAGTCCACGTATCTCTGGGCGCTTTAGGGAGAAGTGGGGTGGGCGGAAGCCTCTGCCTTTCCACCAGCAGGGGTGCAGGGCGACCGGAAGGCGTGGCAGAGTGACCCGCTTCCTCCTGCCCCAGCCCACAGCTCAGAGCAATGGGGGCTGAGGGAAGGGGGGCCGTAGAATGCGTCTCCCCAGCCCCCTCTCTGCCACAGCCCCGGTCTTGTTCAGCCGTGGGCGTGGGGGCCAAACCATGGGCATCCGGGGCCAGCTGGCTGCTGACGCCTCTTCTACTCCAATGGTCTTGTTTCACAGACTGTGAGGCCCAGAGAGGTTAAGGGAAGCGTCTGCGGTCACACAGCCAGACTGTGGGAAAGAAAGAAGCTCAGAACTGCCCCGTGATTACCGCACTGACAGCACCAGCTTTCAGCCGGCAGTCAGAGTGAAAAGACCTGGAGCCTTTGGGGGCCAGAGAGGAAGCGTAGTGGGTAGGATTTGATCCCTGTCACCCCATAGGGTCCCCTGAGCATGGTCAGGAGTAATTCCTGAGCACCTCAGGGTTAGCCCCCACTCCAACCCCTCCCCCACCCTACCCCCAAAATGATCAGAGCCCTTTCATAAAAGACTTCAGAAATCATTCCCCGGAGCCTGTGAACACAGCCAGGAGAAAGCAAGTGGTTCCGAGAAGGTGACCAGGTAGAAAGGGACACGCTGACCGCAGAGGCAGCGGGAGCCAAGGACGAGCCCGTCAGGCTGAGGCCAGCACGGTCCAGCCCCTAAACACGCAGCAGCGCTGGGGACACTCATCTACGACTCAGCGATGTCAGCGTCAGCGGCTGAGTTGGCGTTTTTGTTTGTTTGTTTTCATTGTGCTTGGCTTCCTGGTTCACGCAAAGCTCTTTTGGTGGTTGTTTTCCCTAGGCTATTCTAGCTAAAATCTGTGTAGATCATTGCTAAGATCTCTGATCTAGTGGGTTTAGATGCTGCTTGATGGCTATCTTGTGAGGCCGAAGGGATATTAGCTTTCTGCTCGGAGGGAGGCTCGACTTGCCCAGCCAGACCCAAGCCAGGCACTTCCCGCCAGGCAGCCGGGGTGGTTGAGCAGAAAGGCAGAAATACTATTTTCTCCAGGCTCTCCCCCCTGACTCCCCACATTAGCTTCCAACAGAGTGAAAATTTTGTTTTTTTGATTTTAGCATTCTTTAAATGTCAGATGTCAGAGCATGCCCTGTTCCTGGATTGGGGTGTTCTTGAGGGCTGGAGAGGGAACATCAATCAGCCGGGTACCGGCATCCACACAGTTCTAGAAAGACCTTTCCCAATCGGGCTCTGCCTTGTTTATAGTTGGCGGTGCTCAGGGGGTGCGGAGGGGGCTGGTGGGGGGTGGCTCGGGTGTCCCCAGGGAGCCCCACAGCTGCCCAGCCCCTCTCCATCCCTCAGGCCCCCATGTGGCAGGGACAGTGGACACCAGATGGAGCCTGCTGTCTGCCCTGAGCTGGCTAATGCGAATCTGAGAGGACAGGCAGGAGTCCAGGACTTCCCCCAGCTCAACTGCCAGATGAGCTCATGTGTGCTGAGAATTCCAGGCCAAGGCATTTAGAGAAAATGGATATCACCTTCTTCCCAAAGCCATTCTCTGCTTTTCAACCCTCTGGAGAAGTTCTCCCTTGAATATGTTTGTCTCTTTCTCTCATCTCACATTTCTCTAAGTAAATATCGTTAAAGAGGGGCTGGAGAGATAGTACAGTGGGTAGGGTGTTTGCCTTGCATGCAGCCGACCCAGGTGTGATCCTGGAATCCTATATGGGCCCCTGAGCACCACCAAGAGTAATTCTTGAGTGCAGAGCCAGGAGTAACCCTTGAGCATCACCAGGGGTGGCCCCAAACCAGGTCTGGCTGCCTTGTGAGGCCAGAGGGACATCACTTTTCCTGCTGCATGGGTATTGGTAGCCAACTTTACCAGTCATGACCCACAACAAGCATTTCCCCTGGTAGCCAAGGTGGGTTGTGCCAAAAGGTGGAAGCATGATTTTCTCAAGGGTCCTGCCCTCCCCACCACTCCCCCCAAGTCCCCTAACAGATCCCTAACTCACCTAACTGTCTGTAGCACTGTCCTCCTATTGTTCATTGATTTGCTCGAGCAAGCCCAGTAACGTCTCAATTTTAAGACTTGTTGTTACTGTTTTGGCATCGAATACATCACAGGTAGCTTGCCAGGCTTTACTGTGTGGGCGAGATATTCTCGGTAGCTTGCTGGGCTCTCCAAGAGGGGCTGAGGAACCCAACCCAGGGAGGCAAGGCAAACACCCTACCTCTGTGCTATCGCTCCAGCCCACTCACCTTACTAGGCATTTTAAAGAGAAAAGGAACCAACATCGAATGATTGGAGCACATTATCAATAGGGAAGATAAGTATCTTTTAGTGTCTTGGGGATCTTTCTGTGGATATCTTTCTGGCAAGTATCAGCGTGAAATATTCCTACTGAAGAATCACAGCCAAAGAATGCTGGCAGATCACTTATTGACCAAGAAGCCACCGAAACACTGAAGACACACTATTGAGAATGAAGGGATTGGAGAGGTGGGGAAAGAAACTTGCATGGCTGGACTGGACAGAGGGTACAGGAATAAGGTGTTTGCCTTGTCTGCAGCCAACCCTGGTTCAATCCCATGAGCATCTCCCGGCGTGAACCCTGAGCACAGAACCAGGAGTAAGTACTGAGTATCATGGGTGTGGCCCCCAAACCGATAAAGTAAAATAAAATAAATTTGAAAAATAAATTTGCATTATTATGGGAAACTCAAGGAGCCCACATTCTTCCAGGGCCCCAGGAAGACACTCATTTTCCTGGGTCTGTAAAAACTGCCTGCCCCCACACACAGGGTTCTTGACCCAAATACGTGCAGAAACCAGACTGAAACCTTCATTCACTGTTAATTGACATCAAGAGAAAACTCGACAGGAACACTGGCTATGAAGTGAATTTTCCATGCAATTCCACCTGCTGTTTCTCCAGCCCAGGAAAAGCAAGACCCAGGGGACATGTCCAAGGGTGTGGGGTCCAGCCCGGAGAGTGGAAGGGCCTCATTTCCTTCACGCACCAACACGCCTGGTCTTGTCCCCCATGCCCAATGGGCTCTGGGCTCCCGGCAGGCGTGGTCACGTCCGGATTATTGGCAGTAAAAGGTGAGCACGTTTTCCTGGTTTCCACGGATCAGGACGACCGGGGGTCTGAGGTCCTGGGACAGGGTCTCCAGCCAGGCCATGTAGAGGGAGCTTGGACACTTCCCTTTCCTCCCGATGGGCAGCGTGCTGCAAGGCAGGAAAGGCCGGTTCCCACCACGCCTAGGGCCCCTCCCCACCCAGCGGCTCCTGGTTGGGTTCCTGCATGCCGCCTCTTCCTCCCGACCTCCAGGATTGACCTTCTGCTGTTCTCCCCAGGTTCTGCAGCCTCAGAGCTTGGGGAGGTGTGTGGAGGGGTGGGGCCGGATACACACAGTGATGCTCAAGCCTTCCTCCTGGTCTGCACTCAGGGATTACCCCTACCCTAGTGGTTCTGTGGGGGGGCGGGGGAGCATAATGGATGCTGGGGATTGAACCCACGTCAGCTGCATGCGAGGCAAGTGCCCACCTGCTGTACTATCTCTCATCCCAAAACTCTCTTTTGGTTTGATTTAGGGACCACAGCCCGCAGTGCTCAGCAGCGTTTACTCCTCACTCTGTGCTCAGGGCTCACTCCTAGTGGACTCAGAGGACCATAAGGGGCTACTGGGGGTGGAACTTGGGCCGGCCACATGGAAGGCAAGCGCCTTCCATGCTGTACTATCTCTCTGCCCTCCCCCCCACTCTGCCCTCCCCCCCCCCCCAGTATTTCTAAGAAAGCCATAGTCCCTTGCATCTCCTGGAATCTGGTCCCCAATCTTCTCTCCCATCCCCCTCAGCCTCACTCACAGGGATTTGCTTTCTATTCCAGCAAAGGAAAAAAGACCACTTGCTCCAGCTGTGGGGCTTTTGCTGAAAAACTTGGTTCCCTCTGGGGTCACACAGGCTATGTGAGGAGAGGCTGCTTCAAAGCAGGCTTCCCTGGTTTCTTTTATTGTTTGTTTTTGTCTGGGGGTCACACCTAGCAATGCTCAGGGGTTATACTCCTGGCTCTGCACTCAGGAATCATTTCTGGCCATGCACAGGAGACCAGATGGGATGCTGGGGATTGAAACTGGGTCAGCCGCATGTAAGGCAAAATGCCCTCCCTGCTGTACTATCATTCCGGCCCCTTCCCAAGGTTCTTTAACAGAACACACCCACCTGTCTTCACAGCCTTCCCCTCGCAAAATCTCCCGCTCACACAGTCTCCTGTCCGTCTGCCATAACCCTAGGGCCATATCACTGAATGTGCTGTGTCTGCCCCCATGCCCAGGACCCAGATCTGATGCAGGGGGTGGGCACTATGTGTGGCAAGGTGACCCCACCCCGGGCCACAGGGATCATGGCAGCCCTGCCCCTCCAGCTACTACATGCCTGGTTCCAGCTGAGGGTCAGACCTGGGAGTGGGGGGGGGGGGGGCTCTGGGGGTTCCAAAGGCTCCTGGTCCGAATCACCATCGTGGATGAGCACCGTGATACCCGGGTGCTGCTCAGCGAGTGTCCAAGGGCGTTTCAGGAAGTGACCTTTCCAGCACCTGGACATTCCAGTAGTGCCTGGGGGCCTGCTCTCCCCTCAGGGGCCCTGGAGTTGGGACACCCGGTCCTCCCAGGAGACCACACTTTGTGATCTAGTTTCCCAAAGGGTCCTGGCTATTTCTTTTTTTCCTTTCCTTTCCTTTCCTTTCCTTTCCTTTCCTTTCCTTTCCTTTTCTTTCTTTCTTTCTTTCTTTCTTTCTTTCTTTCTTTCTTTTTTGCTTTTTGGGACAACCCAGTGATGCACAGGGTTACTCATGGCTCATGCACTCAGAAATTAATCCTGGCAGTGCTCGGGGGACCATATGGGATGCTGGGGATTGAACCTTGAACCCAGGTCAGCTCCATGTATGGCAAATGCCCTACCTGCTGTACTATCGCTCCAGCCCCCAGCCCTGGCTCTTTCAGTGCAGCCTCTAGGCCAGCCTGGGCCCCGGGGTGATGCTGGCTTCCTCATCAACTGAGGTTTTCCCAGCCTTTCCCGTTGACCCACAGTCCTGGAGCATCGTGGGTTTCCCTTCCCGAATGTGAGCATGTCCAGTCGGCCCTCGCTGAGCTGGAAGACCTCACGCCAGGGGTCTTAGTGGGTGCTTATGATTATTATCCAACAGGAGACAGCCAAGTGTCATGTTCTGGGGTAGAGGTGCACAGGATCTTCCCAAGCCAATACCTCAAGCTGGGGGTCCCTGAACATGGAGCCCTTATTTAAAATCCTTCGAACTTCATATGGGACCACCACCATCTTCCTTTAGAAAGCAATGGCGATGATGGGGGGGAGGTAGTGGGGAGGGCGCCTGGCATAAAGGCCGTATGTAGGCATGTAGCAGGACCAGGTTTGACCCCCCAACACCACATGATCCCCTGAGCATTGCCAGGGGTGCACGAAGCCGGAAGTAGCTCCTAAGCTACTGAGCATGAAGCCGGAAGTAGCTCCTAAGTCCTGGCAAGTGTGGTCACCCCAAACAAAAACCAAAATAAATAAAAAGCAAAATCTGGGTCTGGGGGCTGGTCCTGAGGGCTAAAGTACATACGCTGCATATAGGGAAATGGGATTTGATCTCTAGGATCTCACGGTCCCCTGAAGTGGACACCCCCAAATAAATTAATTATAGTGTTATAATTAAAATGATAAAAGAAAAAGTAAGATCTCTGGGCTGGGGGCTGGAGTGATAGTACAGTGGGAAGGGTGTTTGCCTTGCATATGGCTGACCTGGGTTCGATTCCTGGTATCCCATATGGTCCCCCAAGCACTGCCTGGAGTGATTCCTAAGTTCAGAGCCAGGAGGAACCCCTGAGTACCACTAGGTATGATCCAAAAAAAAAAAAAAAGCTTGAACTAGAGATGCAGTTCAGCAGGAAAGCATGTGACCTTACAGGTGTGGGAATTGGGGTTCAATTCCCAGCACTGAAAATACAATTTAAAAACTAGTGGGCCTGGAATTCAATCAGCCTAATCAATGGCTGAATAAATAGCAATAGTCCTACATTAAAAAAAAAAAACTAACGGGCTTGCTCAAGGTGGGACAGTGTTCCATTATACCAGTGTTCCTGGTGACAGAAGATGTCGGTGTTAAGTGACTTTCCTGAGAAAGTCGAGTAGGGATGTTTAAAGCCAGTTTCGCAGGTTGAATTGTTTTGTCACAGGCCAACGGCAGCCTCTGAGAAGGAGTTCATAGAGCACATCCTTCTCAAGGGCAGGATTTAGAAACTTCAAAGGGAACTGTGTTTTAGGGGCAGAGAACACGGACCTCAGAGGGGGCTGTGTTTTAGGGGTAGGGAACAGAAATTTAAGAGGGCTGTGTTTTAGGGGCAGGACCACCCATCACCCTGCTACACTTTTCAGCAGGAAGGGCCCACCCAAGGGCTTCTGTGTCTTGTGGAGCCAGCAGCTCACTCTGTTACCAGTTTTTGCTACCAATTCCCATGGTTCGAGTCCAGCCCACTGCAGGGCCAGGGCTGAGCTTCTCAGGTCCAGGGAGATGCTACCCAGAACAAGGGGACTTCTCTTTCAGCATTGCTTCTCTGAGCTGCAGAGGAAGGCAGCCTTGCACCTGAGCTGGGTGCAGAAGACTAGCCCGGGCTCTCCTGCTCTGCGGAACTCCTCCCCAACTCCCCTCTCCTTCTCCACAGTGTGTGCTGGAGGAGGAATGAGGGACGCCATCGTAGAGTTTTGAAAATAAATAAGGCGCCATGATGCCGTGGGTCCCAGAGAGGTTCCACGGATGAAAGGCAAAGTTGTTGATATTTACCACTTTGATGGCTCTGAGGAAGGATTCTTAGTAGAGAAAAAAGGGGGTGCCTGGTTCCCAAAGTGAGATTAGCAACAGATGATGGGTCTGTGGGGGTTGAGCTGGTTTTTCAGCCAGTTGGATTCAGCTTCAGAGCCAATCAGATGCTCTGCTAAGGAGCAAACCCTCCCCGAGTAGGCGGGATGGGGGGAGCTGCACCCAGTCTGCCGTGAGCACTCTGTGCCCCCAACCCCAGACCCTAACTCTGTCCCCTGCCCCTGGCCCGCTCCCCACCCTGCTCAGAACTTCTGCCTCTACCCAGACTGGATCTAGTGCAGGGTGGAAGGGAGCTGGGGTCCCTGAGGCAACCCCCCTTTCCCAGCAGCCCTTGGGGGCGCTGACGGAGGAAACCGCCATCTGAAACCCTTCTCAGGGCTGTGGGCAGGCGCTCCATCAGAGACTGACACAGAGCAGTAGCCGTCTGTGCTCTGTGTCCCGAGTCCTTGAGCCACATCCCCCAGTGGGGGACGGAGGGGAGAGGGGGCCAACGTCCTGCAGGTGGGGTGGGGTGACCTGGCAGTGTCCCAGAAGGAAATTCCTCCTTTCACTCCCAGGAAATGACTCCTTTGATGAACACACCTAGAATCACATGGTTAGCTGACCTCGGGGAAGGTGGGAAGGGGGTACCCAGGGCAGTGGCCTGGGCCTCACTGTGGGTTCCTGCAGAGGCAAGACCCCCACCAGCAGCTCGGGCACCCAGGGGGCACTTGCCAGGTCTCAAGGAGAGGCAAGGGCAGCTGCGCCCAGACAGAGCCCTTCCCGGCTTACACTTAGTGCCAGGCCACCCCCAGGCCAGCCTGGGCCTAGAACATTCTCTGAGCGCTTCGGCCAGTGGCCAGGAGTGACCCCGTGACCCCAGGTCCCTTCCTCATCAAGGTCCCCTCAAGGAATCTCAGAGGTTCTTTGCACCACAGCCGAGTGTCCTGAGGTTCCAGGAAGCACCAGCCCAGCTAAGCTGGCCTCAGGGGCTGCAATCTGGGGCCGCCCCAAGCTGAGTTGGTCCCAGATGTGGAAGGTTCCATATGGGCTCATGCCCTGTTGGCACCCCTCTGGCAGCTCCTGTCATTTCTGTGCCTCCAGGATGTTCCACACTGGGCTCAGGTCGTGAGCACCCTGGTTCTGCAGCCCAGGAAAAGCCATTCCTGTCTAGGCCAGCACCCTCCTTCTGTCCTAACCGTGTCTCTCTCAGTGAGCACCCGGCTGGCGGGGCTGACCGATCTCTTCCTTCTGGCCCCCAAGACGCCAGAGTCCAGCTGGGACTCCCTACTCGTCACCCCAGCCGTGGCCGCCTCATCACGGCTCTCATCTGCTCAGCCTCTAGCTGGACACAGGCAAGACAGGAGCCTGGACACGGGGCAGGCCCTACTTTTGCTGGCCAGACTTGGCCCAGCATCACTTGGGGCTGGCCCATGGCCAAAGGGGGCGGTTTCCCAACCACTGAGAACCGTTTTTTCATCCACCATGAGCCGGTGTCCCTCTGCCAAGGCCGATTGTGGCAGGAAAACATGACCCACAGGAAACAGTGACGCAGGTGATCTGTGATGGGGTCTGGCATGAGTGAAACCCTCAGCCCCAGGCAGCAGGCACTGGGGCAGATCATATAGCTTAGGCACTGGCGGACACACATGAGAAGGTTTGGGGCCTCACAGCGTGCACGGCTCTGAGCCCCATCGGAGCTAGATACCCAGCACCCCTTAGCCACCCCAGTTCTCTTCAGCAGAGCTACTCACATGACGACGAGGGCAGCGTCTCGGGAGTAATCCAGCAGGATCTCATTCAGCCTCACCTGACGCAGAGACTGTGCAAGGACAAGTACACGGTCATTCCCCCCCTCCACAACCCTGAAATAGGGTCCCTCATGCGCCTGACTCTGGGCAGGAAGGATACTCAGTACTGCCTGAGGTCCCTGCCCAGCCTTAAGGCCAGAGGGGCACAGAAGGGCACAGCGCAGGGTACAAGCGGCCACTCTGGGGGCTGGAGACAGCCCAGGGGGCTGAGTGCAGGAGGCCGTGCTCCACCCCGGGACCCTGTGGTTCCCCCAGAACTGCCAGGCATGGCTCCCGAAGGCAAAATGAACAAACAACACTACAAGCCTGGGGGTGGGAGCGATAGTCCAGCAGGTAAGGCCTTGGCCTTGCGTGTGGTGGAGGCGGCTTCGTCCCGCCATTCCATATAGTCCTCTGAGGACCGCCAGGAGTAATTCCTGAGTGCAGAGCCAGGAGTCACCCCTGAGCATCGCTGGGTGTGACCCAAAAAGAAACAACAACAACAGCAGCAGCAACAAGCATTAAAAGGGGGCTGGGGCAATAGTACTGTGGGAGGGCATTTGCCTTGTACACAGCCGACCCAAGTTCGATTCCCAGCATCCCGTATGCCGTATGGTCCCCCGTGCACCACCAGGAGTAATTCCTGAGTGCAGAGCCAGGAGGAACCCCTGTGCATCGCCAGGTGTGACCCAAAAAGAAAAAAAAAAAGAA
>JAOXYA010023352.1:0-13344 GCA_028565675.1 Sorex palustris | reverse complement strand
ACGTCACGGGTAGCTTGCCAGGCTTTGCCATGCGGGCGAGATACTCTCGGTAGCTTGCTGGGCTCTCCGAGAGAGGCGGAGGAATCGAACTCGGGTCGGCCATGTTGGCCTCCCCAGGGGCACCAGGAAACCGTTGGCCCCAGGGCCGTGGCTGAGGGGGGTCCACATGTGCCCCTGGCCTGGCTGTGTGCTGTGGACTGGGCAGCTCACTTCCTGCCAGCACAAGGGCACGTGAGGTCACTCGCGAGCAGGCTCCAGAATCAGAGAGAACAGACTTGGGAGGGAGCATTTGGGGATCGGTGCCGGGTGGGGCTGGGCTGTCCCGGCTTGAGGCATGGCCCCCCCGCCCCACGGTGCCGGGGGAGGCCAGCGGCCCAGTGAGGGCGAGGCCTGAAGCAGCCACCGAGGCACTCTGGCGGGACTCTTGCTAACCTACATGACACGTGGGCTGTTGGCCATTGTTTCAGTGGGACCCAAGTGGCCTCTCTGAGGGAGAAACTTCTAGCACTTTTGTGGGGCAAGAGTTTCTGTTTCCACCCGTGTGAGGCGTCCAGCAGTCACTGAGGGCAGATGGCCTTGGCGAGGCCAATGCTGGTGAAGCAGAGGGGGACCCCACGCGCGTCAGCGTGCTGTGACCAGTCGCATGTGGGGTTCTGCACACGGGCACACATGTGCACACTCACGCAGACTGGTGTGTGTGCACACCACACACACAGACACAAACGAAACACACACAGACACACACAGACCACACGCAGACACAGACACACAGACATACACAGATGTATACACAGAGACACACAGAGACACACACAGATGCACACAGACAAACACAGATACACACAGACACACAACAGGCACACAGACACACACATACGACACACACAGACGCACTCTGTCTCTCTGTGTATCTGTTAGACTTTTGTCCTACAGGCTTTCCTTCTTTGTGTTCGTTTCTGTGTTTCACTGAAGCAAACAGAGGAAGCTGCGTGTTGCTGCGGGGAAAGCCCTTCAAGGAGAGTCTCATGGGTGTGGGGAGAAGCTTCCGTTTCCCAGCGGCTCCGGTGCAGGTGTGGAACTCGGTCAGCCTCTGTCCAGTGTGGTCTCAGCTGCACCCTGGCTGTGGTCCCAAACCTGAGCCCCTGTACGGGGTTGCCCCTCGTGTCAGGCGAGAGCCTTCCCTCAGAGCCTGTTGCTGGGCTGTGACACTCACTCTCGTTCTGGTGACGTCTGCATGTGGAAGCATAAGGAATTCCGTGGCCTGCAAGCTGATTGTCCCGAGCACTTGGCTGCCGGTTGCGTGAATCCCCGGGTCAGGCTGCCTCTGACCTGGGCCTGTCCTTCTGGGGAACTTGATACCCACCTGCCGTTGTGCTGGAGTCTTATCATTGCACACCCGCGTCGTTTGATTATCACGGCACTGGAAAACATATCCAATAAGTTCTGTATGCAAATAGCAGTAGCTCAGTCAAATAGCCGGTGACTCAGCACTACCCTCCCGGCTCTCGGCAGACTGGGGACGAGTCGGCTCTGCTTCTCGAGTGGGACGTGACTTGGTGCTCGGAAAGACATGAGCTGTGGCACGATGGGCGAGAGCCTCGCTGCTCCCTTCCGTGTCCACCCTCTCTGGCCTGCAGCCTGCAGCTTGTTGTGTCCACAGGGCAGGGGGCTTCGGCCTGGCACCCTCGGGCACGTATGCCCAGGCATGTGGCTGCTTTCCAGGGCACCTCTGCGCCCACCCGGGGGTCGCTTCCCTTCGCTCCGGTCCCAGCCCCTGCGGTGAGGCCCTGTGAGTTTTCGAGCTGTGAGGTCTGGGAGTGACACAGTGTTTCCAGGGATGGAACTGTCTCCAACAATGCGCACTTTAAAGTGATTAGGTAATTGTACGGCAGTTATGGCACAGGTATCAGCGGCTGTGGGTTCTCAGTGGAACAGCTGCCCCAGACCGAGGTAGCCACAGGGACGCTGTGCTGAGTCCTGGGCCTGCACTCGGACCCCCACTCACTTTCCTGTGAGACGTCTCTGGAAGCTCCAGGTGGGTGAGGGGAGATGGGAGTGGAGAGGACAGGCAGGCCCCAGTGCTGTTTGCGGGTCAGCCCCAGCTGCCTCCCAGGCCAGAGATTCTCTACCCGGCCACTTCTGGAGGCTCTGGGCTGGCTGCGGGCGGAGGGTCGAGGGGAGGGAGCTGGGTTGTTACCAGCAGTTTCTTGTGCTCCCGCTTCTCTGGGTCAGAACTGCCCTCACCCTTGCTGTGGGGCTGGTTGGTATCTGCTGTCTGCGTGGGTGGTCCTGGGAGTGCCCTAGGGATGGATGACAAGGTGCAGAGAGGTGTCAGCGGCTGGTCACAGCTCAGAGACATGGCTTGGACACTCCCCTGTGACTCAGGCTTTCAGGGGTCTCACCGGCTGGGCAAGGTTGGACCAAGACCCCCTGCCACGGGCGGGACCCAGCTCAGTTCCCGCCGGGCCCCCCCCCCCCCCCCCGGGCGTTCCCCGGCGTGGAGGATGCCGGCGTCTCCTTGCTGCGGGGACAGAACTGCCCACCGGGGCCTGTGCCTGTGCCTGTGCCAGCAGCCATCCTGCCTGGTGTGCGCCTGTTCCCGTGACGGGGGAGATGGTGCAGCCGCCCTGGGGCCCTGGGCACACAGATGGGGCAGACCCAGACATGCCCGCATGAGGAGCCCGGCTCTCCCCAGGGCCCCTTGGCCGTTTCTCTCTGCTTTGCTTCCTGTGTGCGGCGGACACTCAGTGCGTGGACGGGGACCCTCCCCCTACATCCAAGCCCCGCCTGCCTCGTGCAGAGTGACCCCGCGCTGATGAGCGTCTCCTGTGACATGCACATGCGTGTGCATCTCCCATCTCTCCCCCCCGCCCCCCCAGCCCAGACGAGGAGCCTCAGGCCAGCACTCACTGTGAGAGCCAGGTCCCTACAGGGCTGGAGCTCCCTCTCTCCCCTGGTCCCAGGACTGGGCGGGAGCCGGCTGGGACCTGGTTTCCCGTGTGGCCCACGGGGGTCCAAGGGACACGCAGGACACAGGACGGACCACGGGGCCCCTGGGCAGAGCCCACGTTTGCACCAGCCTTAGGCCTTGTCTGCGCCTGCGTGGACTTGCAGAGTCTCATCCACGGGAAGGGGATGAGGACGGTGGGTCCCGGACCTGCACCCGACCTCTCTGGTGGTCATGCTGGTCATTGACTCAGAGAGGACGTTCATTTTCCTCTGGCCTGACCGGAGCTCCTTGCTCGGGCAGCCCTTGGGAGGCAGCTCTGGGCTCAGCTGCAGTCTTGGTCGAGAGAAACCCGTCTCTGCTGTGCCTCTCAGGAGTGGGGCCGGCTGAGGGGAGGGTCTCCTGCGGGGTGAGGACGGCCACCGTCTGCCGTCACTGCGGCTTTCCGGCTACGTGTGTCAGGAGTAGAATCACGGGGCGGCAGCGTCAGGTGTTTTGTCCAGGGCATTCTCCTGTGAGCACGTTTATCTCTCTTCAGATGCTGATAACCGCACATATTGCCGCTTTATCGCAGTGACTGCATGCATTTTGGAATAACTATGGTAACTGTTTTCCATGGGCAAGATTAGGCATGTTTTTCTTGGCGGGGAGGAAATCGCTGTGCGAAGAGAGTGACTGTTATTTATTTAACATTTAACCTGAGTCCTCATGTTCAGAAGACCCCACTCAACAGGGTCTCCGAGTCAGAAATGTTCAGGACCCAGAGACAGGCTGCTGCTTCTGACCGGGTGGGGGCTGGGCAGGCCTTGGTGGGCCTGGCGGGCAGTGCCCTGCCTGGGACAGCCCTTGCGGCTGCTTGCCTTTCTGGCCAGACCATTTCCTCCTCGTCCTCGGCTGCCTGAGGCGAGGAGCCCCCGTTCTCCTCTCTCGGGGCTGTGTGAGCCGTCAGAGGCCTTAGCTGCTGGATCGTTGCTGTGTGTGGTCGGGCTGCGGCCCGAGGCCTCCCTGGCTGGCCCTGCTCTGCATGCCAGGGCACTAGTGATGCCCAGGCCAGTTACGCTGTGTCCTCACTCTCTGGAGCTGTAAAACTTGGGAGTATGGGCTGGCATCCCATAGGGTTCCCCAGGCGCCCCCAGGAGAGATTCCCTGGTTGACCACAGCTCTCCCGGCTGGAGTCCCTGTCCCTGCTGGCTTTGTCCACTGCTCCTGCCCGCTGCTGGACCCAGGGTTCTGCCCTCTGCTCTTGCCCCCAGGACCACTCGCCCTAACCTTCTCTCCTGTGCGTGTTTCAAATAAGTGTGTTTCCTGAAGTTGAGCCATTTAAGAACAGAGAAAAACAGCCCTGAATCCCAAGTTCCCAAACTTCCTTGTGTGTGTGGAATTGGACCACCTGCCTGCTGAACGGGGCCTGCCTGCGTGTGGGTAGAGTGGTGCCCATGGGGGCTCAGACAGACCCTGTTGGGGCCTCACCTCAGAGGACTCGCAGTTCTGCTGTTTTCCTTTTTGGGCCACGCCCAGCGATGCTCAGGGTCACTGCTAGTGCTCTGGGACATGTGGGTTGCTGAGGATGCACCCTGGTGGGCGACAGCGGGGCAGACGTCCTCACGCTGTGCTCTCGCTCCCGCCACCCTCCACCCCGTTCCTGCTTCTATGTGGTGTCAGGACCCCCCCCCCCCCCAGTGAGGCTCTGGAGGAGTCCCTTCCAGTGCGTGTCCCTGGCGGGGCTGGGCTATCTGTGTGGGAGGTGAGCACCTTGACCCCGTGCTAAGCTCTCGCCCCGTGTCCCATTTTCTTGTATGGGAAGGTGCTGGGCCTGCTGGCGTGTCTATGTCACTGGCTGTGGGGTCTGTGCTGCTGCCTCACAGATCGGCCTCCTCGGGTCACACTGGGCCACGCACATATCACTGGTGCCGTGAAGGTCTAATGGCAAGCACACATGGCTGCAGTGGTTGCCAGCAGGCAGTGGGGGCCCATACTCCTCTGGGGCGCCTCCCGCCCAGCCTGACACCTGCTGGCCTGTCCCTTTTGGGGAGGTTGCCCAGGACCCAGACTGACAGGCTGTCCCTGGGGAGGGCAGGGCATGCGTGTCCAGCTGTCCCTGTCCTGTCGGCCTGGTCGCCTGTTTGAGTTACAGGCCAACCAAACATTCTGTTCGAATGACAGTTTGCTGTTGTTGTGGGGTCTCACCTGGGCCTGCTCAGCCTTGGTGGACTTCTGGGGCTAGTGTGCTGGGTGGTGCCCTTCCCACCTCACATGTACACACAGAAGTACACGTGCACACATGCACACACATGCACACAAGCACATGTGCACACAAGCACAGATGTGCACACACACATGCACGCAGGCACACACATATGCACATGCACACACATGCACACAAGCCCTCTGTGGTGGTTATTGGGTGGCTTACGCGGCTGTGTGGAGGTGAGAGATGGGAGCAGCAGGTGCTGTGGAGGTCTCCGGCCAGTCCCCAGCAGCGATTCCCTCACTGTTTGCAGACGTTTCAGGAGGCAGGTATGGCCGGGTGGATGCTGAGGCCTGGAGGGGCGTCTGGGTGGTGACCCAGAATCTTGCTGTGCTCCTCTCAGGGATGGCAGCCCCTGCAACTCTCGCGAGTGCCAGGCTCCAGTGGGCCAGGGTGCTGCACGCAGACCCCATCTGTCAAGGTGTTTGTGCTCTGCCAACACTGGAGTCCGAGCATCACTTGGTGCATCGGGGACACGTTACATGGTGTGCGTTTGGATCTGTTATTTCCATTTAATTTTTTTTTTTGCTTTTTTTGGGTCACATCCAGCGATGCTCAGGGGTTACTTTTGGGTCATGCACTCAGGAATTACACCTGGAGGTGCTCAGGGGACCATATGGGATGCTGGGAATTGAACCTGGGTCGCCATGTGCAAGGCAAATGCCCTCCCTGCTGTGCTATTGCTTCAGCCTCCCCCCCCCCCTCCGGTTCTTTTTTGTTTTGTTTTGTTTCCTAAAAAATTGGTTTAATTTTTCAAATGTAAAATGATTGATGAGCAGATATACCATCATACGTGCAAAGGATTACTGAGAAGTAGGCAAATAAAATACCAAGTAGCAATAAAACACCATGCAAACAATACTTACGAAAAACACAAAGATCATGCAAGATGCTTGATATTTCACGTGGCATATGAAAAAGGCGAGATATTTCTAGTTATAATTAGCATGGAAACAGTGCCCAAAAGTGGAGAGAGAGTATGGGGACTATTGTCTCCCTTTGGATTTTTATCGGGACAGTTGCAGGCTGGCCTGTGTCGCCTGGCATTCCTGCCCCCCTCAGCACAGCGGGATGGAGCGCTGGGAGACAGCCGGGTTGCTTCTGCTTGCCCGAGTTCTCTGCGTGAGGCCACAGTGGAAGAGTCTTGGCTGGTGAGAGGCCCCGTGGTTGGTGGATCATGCTCGATGCTTGCCCTGCCCCAAGGGAAGGCGCCCGCAGGGGTCAGACCCCCTGACTCTGGGGCTTTTCTGCAATGGACACCAACAGAGGTGTCCGAAGACCAGAGCCAGGGTGATTCTCTCGCCGGCTCCTGTGGTTGGCGCCTGTGGTTGTCCCGCTGGGCGTGTCCCGACCCTCCCCGCCTCTGATGTGCCTGAGAAGCTGGTGATAGTGAGGGTGGACGGAGTGAATGTTGGTCCCTGTGATGGGCTTCCGGGCAGTAATGAAACAAATGCGCTTTCCAGTTTAGTCCCTTGGTACCCAGCCCCCAGCCCCCCCAGCCTCCCCCGAGGCCTGGTGAGGCGGGACCAGGTCCTGTTGATAGGAAGGAGGTTGAGCGTCGAATATGAGGTCTGAGGCACGGCTGAGAAAGGAGGGAGAAGCAGGTTTTCTCACTGATGTCTTTAGCTCCTGAGCACAGACATGCTGGCTGAGCACTGGCAGGCACTGGGGCGCAGAGGAGGGTGTCCCAGGGGGCCCGGGCTCTCGTCAGGGTCCGCCTTGGCCACCGGCTTTCTTCTGCGAGAGAATTACTCTTTCTCAGTCAGGACACTGTGTGGCCTTTACAGGCACCAGATTCTAAGTCAGCTGTTCCTGTTCCCTTCCGGGGTGGAAGGGGGGTGACTGGGGTCTGCCCAGGCCCTCTCTTGACTTTCCCTTGACGGGTGTCTTCCCGTGTGCTCTGCTGCCCACATGTATCTGTCTGAGAGGAGCCCTGTAGGCCACGGGTGCTCCAGCGATTCCCGAGGGATGTTTACGTGACTGTGGGTGTGTGACAGATGGACACATCAGACACCCATTGGTGACGAGTCACGTTTATCCTGGAGCTCATGCTCTGACACCCTGGCATGCCCTGGCCGAGGCGGGTCCCGGGGCCTGGGAGAGAATTTGGCTTCAGACTCCACTGACTTCAGATTTGTTTGAACCACATTGAGGCTCATTTTTCCCCCCCAAATATAAGGGTGACAGTTTCCCAAAGGGCCTTCTTGAAAAGAGACCCTTGTCTCAGTGTTCTGTGTCCGGGGCTCAGAACTCACGTCTGCCCGTTTTCCTCCTGTGTGAAGGGCTGAGCCCACGCCTCATGGGGTCTCCCTCTATGGGAAGAGGAGCCAAGGAAGAAGCCCATGGAGCTGCTGGCAGGCGGACGGAGGGAAGGAGTTCCTGCCAGATGCAGCACCCCCCAGCTCTGTTGGAGAAGCAGCAGACAGGAAGGCAGGGGCGGGAGTGCCCAGTTGTAAAATGGACATTGGATTGAGGCCCCAGGACATGTTCTTGGCAGCTTCAGGGCTGTGTCCGGAGAGCGCAGACTCTTCTCTGAGTCGGGATGCCGTGAAGTACCGGTCGTCAGTCCACAGAAGAAGCCGAGGCTCTCCTTACACAGCGGAGCCTGGGCGATTTGACCTGAAGGAGTGGATGCAGGAGGCGCCTGTTGCAGGCTGCAGCGCACGGCGGGCTGGCCCACAGCCTGGGGCGAGGCCTTGTCCTGCATGTGCTTGATGGCCCTGCACCCCATGTGGCCCCCTGAGCCTCGCCGGGTGACTGCTGAGCACCGCTGGGGGTGGCCGACAAACCAACATCCACCCAGTGTGGCTGTCCCTGTTGAGTCATCCGCAGCTGTGCAGGTGAGCAGAGCACAGCGCCTGGGGGCTTGGCAGACGTTGCTCCTTAGCGACGATGCGGCCAGGAGCCCAGCTGCAACCTTACTCAGAAGGCCAGAGTAGGTGGAGTGCCCCAGCACCTCTGGGCAGTACTCCACCGTCCAGGTCTCTGACCGTGGTGGGACGCAGGCGCCTGGGTGGGGAGCCCTGTGCTTCACCCCCATATTTCACATGCTCGACGCTGGATTAGGACAACCCTCGTGGTCACGGGTGTTTAAAGAAATGAAGCATCATAGTTTTTGTTTTAAAATCAAGCAAGGAGCATCTTGCATGATTTTATTTTCGTTGAAAACTCGGCTCTTGCAACCTGCTTGCTTCCCGCCTCTCCAGAGCTTCTCAGGCCTGAATTGGCTCTGACGATGCCCCCAGTGGCCTCCAGAGCCCAGCGGCTTTAGGCACATCGGCCACAAGCTCAGGCTGTTTTGGATTCTCCAGACGTGACATGAAGTGAAGCCGACTGGAACCGTGCGCATAGCCCCACCACTGGGCCCATCCTCTAGCCCACGAGTGGCGTCCCAGATGGCCATCCCATGGCCTGTTCCAGAGGGTTTCACGTGCACTCACATACACACACACACACACACACGCATGCGTACATGCACTCACATATACACACTCACACATACACTTACACGCACACATGCACACACTCGTATACACTCACATGCATTCACACATGCACACGCTCAGGTGCACACACACAGTCATGCACACGTATACACACTCACATACACTCACGTATACTCGCATGCACTCGCACACACACTCACGCACACATGCACACATACACATGTGCGCACACATGCATACACATACACTCATACAGTCATGCATTTGCACACATACACTTTTGCCACATACACTTACACTCTCACTCATCCACATTCATACACTGTCATGGTCACCAGTGCTTTTATATAGACACTCTCACTACACACACTCATATACACACACACACACACACATGTACTCACGCCCTCACATGTATACACATACTCTGCATCATCACACAGACACACTTTCACAGGTACACCTCACAGTACACACTCATACCCACAGCTCACATATACACGCACCCTCACATGTGGGCCCTGCACACACACACACGCTCAGGCCTCCCACAGGCACACACCAGGCGTGCACTTGGCCTTTGGGGGGTGGGGGGTGGAAGGTGCGTGTGAAGTGCAGGTCCCAGTGCAGCTCCCTCAGTGCCCGGATGCCTGCGTCCAGGAGGGCAGGTTTCTTCCGGCCACTGTCCATGAAGGAGGCCCTCAGGAACCTCGTGTGTGTGACGGCCCCTGGGAGTGAAGCCAGGTGGCAGGAAGCCCCAGAAGTGTCCTGAGCCTTGTGCAGGGCTGTCCCTTACTCCCTGTGCCCCTCTCCGAATCACGGAGACTGCCCCTGCTCTTGCGGGTGGGCAGGGGGTCTCATGGGAAACCCTGAATCCTCCCCCAGGAAGTGGCCACGTCTCCTTCCTGGGTCAGTTTCAAGGCCTTCCTGTCATGGATGTGTGCAGGCAGAATTTACCCTGCAGAACTGAGGCTTTAATTGAATACAAGTGTACTGTGAATAAAAATAGACTAAGTTTTCACTAATGCATTTTTATTAAGACTTCTTTTTGGTGTTTTTTTGGATCACACCTGGTGATGCACAGGGGTTACTCCTGGCTCTGCACTCAGGTATCACTCCTGGCGGTGCTTGGGAGACCATATAGGATGCTGGGGATTGAACCCAGGTCGGCCGCATGCAAGGCAAACGCCCTCCCTTCTGTACTATCGCTCTCGCCAGTATTACAATCTTTTAAAACCGAGCATTCTAGTGGGTCTTAAGGATATTCTTTGGCCAAAGGGAATGCCCTGCCACAGAGGCGGGGTGGGGTGGGGGGGTGGGGGTCTACTGGGATCATTAGTGGTGGAGAATGGGCACTGGTGGAGGGATGAGTACTCTGATCATTGTATAACTGAAACCCAAGCACGGACGTTTGAAAGTCTACAACTATACCTCATGGTGTTTCACTAATAAAAAAAAAGTAAATGCGTTTGAAAAAGAATATTCTCTGCCCCTCACCACAATTCCAACACTCACGCTCCGTGTGCATGGGGTATGGTAACTGCACGAAGTGTCAGCTTTGCAGAGCACGTTTTCCTCCCAATTCTGGGACCTTGAATGGCCTTGCTCACTTTGGTTCATTTGGGAAGAAAATAGGGTGATTTTTGAGCTGGGGGGTGTGGTGGGGGGAGTTGGGCTACACCCAGCAGTGCTCAGGGCCCACCCCTGGTTCTGTGCTCAGGGATCAGTCCTGTTAGGACCGGGGACCAGATGGGGAACTGGGGGTTGAACCGGGGCTGTTGGCTACACGCAAGGCAAATGTTGTACTTGCTCTCAGGCCCCAGGAAATAGTTTTGCAGGAATTCCACCTGCGTGGCCTGAGGAATTTTGGCTGTGGACCCGGCAAACTGTCTCAGTCTCCCTGGCTGTGCATGGCCCATTTGCGTGTTGGTGTTCGGGCCCAATCTGGAGTTGGCTCTGTGTGGCCGTGAGTCACTCAAGGTGTATTGTTCCCCTGTACGGGACACACCCGGGGGATGAGAAGGCTGGAAAATGTGTGATGGGCTGTTGGGAAATGCTCGCTGGCTCACTCAGGGCAGCTGTGCCTTGGAGCAGGAATCCAGCCGGAGGGAGAAGCACTTGGGGGGAGGTGGGGTCTCTGTCCTCTGGGAGGGACCCGAGCACGCGGCATCCGTCAGGGTGTCTGGCCACAGGTGTGGCTGCCTGTTGGGGCCCGTCCTCCTGTTGGTGACCCTGGACAGACACTGAGCAAGTTGCTTTTGCAGTCAAGTCTGGGGACACCCGTCACACCTCCACCCTGGGTCTCGCGTTGGCTGAGTCATACCCCCACCTGGGTCCCGCATTGGCTGGATCATCCCCACCCCAGGTCCCGCGTTGGCTGTCACACCCCTGCCTCTGGGGTCCTGTGTTGACCACAGGGCTCAGGGGACATGCGTCCCAAACAGTCCTGACTTGTGCTGAGACTCAGGTTTGTCCCACGTGTTGCGGGTTGGCTCCTGGCTCTGCAGACCTGGTTCCTTCCTGGGCCCAGTGAGCCCCGTGTGGGGACCACCCTGGGGTTCTGGATGGAGGCAGAGCCTGCAGCCCTGACCCCCACCTGGGCCAGGCTTTGGAGCCCTGTGGTCAGTACACATGGGGGGGGCAGTGCAGCCTGTCTCCCCCCGCTGCAGAAGGGGCTCGGGGTCCCTTGCTAGTCCCTGTGAGGTCCTGAGTGGCCGCGCCTGACTCAGCCGTGCGGGGGCCTGACCCTCGCGGCCTGTCCCTGCTCCTGGGTACCCAGTGACCCCCGCAGGAGGGAGGGCAGGTGGGCAGCGGGACAGGGAGAGGAGCAGTGGGCATCCCCCTGGCCGAGGAGCGGGACCTGACCCCAGGGCAGGGACTGACCCCCCCCCCCCCCAGCTTCTGCGTTGCAGCTGCAGGTCTGGGCCCCGGCGCGTCTCCCCTGCCCCCACACGCCCGCAAGCAGCCCGCGAGGACGGTGGTGGGTGGACAGCCCGGCACTGCGGCTTTTCTGGGCCTCGCCTCAGCTATTCTTACTCTCGGCTGCTCAGTGGAAATTTTTCTTCTCCTCGTGTTGGCTTTCCCTCCGGAAGCCGCTTCCGCGGGAGGGACCAGGCAGGGCATTGTGGCTTTCCCGAAAGGGAGCTTCCCAGCCAGACGGGGGAGGCCGTGTGGCCACAGTGTGTGTGTGTGTGTGTGTGTGTGTGTGTGTGTGTGTGTGTGTGTGTGGTGGGGGTGGTGTTGCCGGTTCCAGCCGCACCTGAGGCAGCCTGTCCTGGACGGAAAGTGCCGGCTAATTAGTTGCCCAGCGTGCAGCTCGACCTCAGACAGCAACGACTCAGAAACCTTCCAGAATTAGCTGGGTAGACAATAGGGCCTCCGAGGGGACAAAGGGCCCATTTTCCTGTGCAGGAACTTGCAGCCTTCCCTCCGGCAAGAGTCTCCTGGGTTTGGGAGAGAAAGCACAGTCATTGTCCTTTTTAGGAGCCGGAGGTAACACTTTCCCTTCTTGGGGGAAAGTGAGGCCCAGCCCGCCCCTTCCTCCTCTCCTCCAGGTCACTGCATGCTGCCCAGCTCAGGGTCGGGCTCCTGTGAGCCTGCTCGGGGCCCACCGTGGGATCCATGGGCTCGTGTGCCCAGCCGGGGGCCTGACGAGGGAAGTGCCTGTCCTGCACCGCGTGTGCTCATGATCTGGTGCTAAAGGTCGCTTCTGTGCTGAGAACCAGAATCCCCTGGTTCCTGCTAACGGAAGGATTTCATCCTGAGGGTGCATCGGAACATCCGGTTTCGTTCCTTCTCCCCTTGTGACCTCGTTGGGTCCGGTTAGAGTTGTTGGTTGCATCCACCTCTGCTTGGCGGGGTGGATGATGTCATCATTCCCTTTCCAGACTGGCTGCAGCGTGGGGCAGGGGCGACAGGGGGCTTCTGGCAGGGGGCTCCAGAGGCGGCGGGGGGATGGGGGGGCTCGTCCTGGGGCACCCCGGGCAGGGCAGGTTCGACAGCCACCTGCAGCCTGGCCTGGACACACCCTGCCCACGCTCAGTCGGACTTGGGTGGGGCTGGAGGGGATTCCTGAGTGGATTCTCCGGCAGGTGACCCAGAGCTGGGGTGGGGTCCCCTCTGCCGCACACACACGCACACCAGGGCCCTGCTCTCACCTGAAAGGGAGGTGCCCGCCACACCTGCCCCTCCCTGCTCTGATTCAGAGAGGCAGTGCCAGCCTGTCCCGCTGCTGTGAATGGGGCCCTTGTTTGTTTACTACTCTCACCAGTGCGGCCCCACCCACCCGCATTTGACTGTTTGACTAATAGCGTTTCAGCGCCTTCTCTATGGTTCTCCTTCAACTGGGCCAGACCCACGGCCCGGCCCGTTTCTCTTAAACTGGGGCGCAGGGAAATAAGGAATGTTTATGAGACAGTTTCAAATTTGTTTGGATATTTGCAAGGTGGGGGTGGAGATCAAAGGATCTTTTTTCTTCCCTATTCTTGGGTTACTCGGTTGAGTTTGATGATGAGAGGGTGTGGGGTGGGATTGCACCATCCAAGCTTCTGGGGCTTCTGGGTGCACACGCATGCACACACCCTGGAGTGCTGGCCCAGGTACACACACACACACACACACACACACACACACACGCAGACACAGACATACACCCCGGAGTGCTGGCCCAGGTACACACACACACACACACACACACACACACA